>JAQQSW010006228.1:0-13999 GCA_028646575.1 Pseudocheirus occidentalis | reverse complement strand
TGTGTGTGTGTGTATGTGTGTATCATGATCAAACTTGTGCCTTAGATTATTTTGGTATTTGGGAAGGATGGATCAGTATTGGGAGAGACTGGAAGATCTTTAAGTAAAGACTGAATGGCTGTTTGTGGGTACACAATAGAGGGGATTCTTATTCAAGTATTGGATGAACTACATTGCTTTTGATGTTCCTTCCAACTCTGACATTCAATGATGGGGGGAAAATGTAAGTACCCTAGGTGGGAGAACATATTAAGCTATTTATTATTCAAATGTAAGCTCCTTTGAGGATTGGATCTATTTTTGTCTTTGTAACCCCAATATTTAGCATCATGCTTGGCACAAAGTAGGTACTTAATAAGTAATTGTTGATTGATTGACATTAACCAAGTAATAGCATAAATGAGTTTATTAGTTCTCTCCTAAAATGACAGCTTTTTGAGAATAGCTTTCTGAGGAATGAGATACAGGGTGAAATCACAGCATTTCATGGTTGGAAGGAATATCAGAGTTCATCTAGTTTGATCCATTTTGGACTCAACATCCAGTCTACATTTTAAGAAAGATCAACTTTTAGGGAAGTTTTCTCTTTTGCTAAGACAAAATCTGCATCTGTATGTTCTACCCTCTTCCTAATTCTGTCTTTTGGAGCCAAGTCTGATCCAACTTTCTCAGAACAATCTTGCAAATACTTAAAAATAACTGTCAGGCTTCTCTTGCATTTTAAATCTTCTCTTCTCCATGTTAAACATTTTCCTCCCTTTAAAAAAAGAACTCTTTCATGTTTGATTCAAATTTTTATAGAAGGTGAAAACTCAAGAGTTGCACAGTGAAGTCTAGGTAATCTTGCAGGGTAGCATCTAAAGGAACTTCAGTAGGGTAGTTACTAAGGTAGAATGCATGAAGGCTGGCCTACATAAATCCCTAAGATCCTGTAGACTCATCCTTCTTCATTTTATTTCAATTAACAAACATTTATTAAGTGCTTACTATGTGCCAAGCATTGTGCCAATTGCTGGAAATACAAATACAAAATCAAAACAATCCCTGATCTCGAAGAGCTTTTTCTCTAATTGTGTTGGTGGTGGTAGTGGTCTCAACATATACACAAAATAAATACAGCATCAGTAAAATTACAATACTAATAAGTCTGTAATATTCAATTGGTCTCAAGACATGAATGAATTTTCCTTCAAAATATCTTTCTTTTCTCCTTTTCTCCCTTACCATTCTCACAACCACCACATTACTCTAGGGCCCCATTCCTAAATTACTGCAGCAACCTTCTTTTTGGTTTCCTGGAATGTAGTTTCACCTACTCCAGTTCATACCCTGCAACACTATTAGAATAATGTCCCTTTCATCTCACATTCATTTATGTCACATCCCTGGCCACAAAACCTTAGATGACTTTACATTTCTTTATTCCACAAAAATAAACTCTTTCACAATCTGGCCCTGCCTTACCTATCCAATATGATTTCCAGTAACAACTTGATACTTGCCCTTTCCTCTCTTCAGGCCAACCCTTTACATAATGTGGTTCCCTCTGCTGAGAATGATCTCCATTCTCATCTCTTCTCAAATCTTCCAGGGCCTAGAACAAATACCACCTTTTCCATCTAGAGAGCTTTCCCTAAACATGCCTCTGCTCACTAATATCCCTTCCTTTGAATTCCTACAGCAATGACAGTCATTGAAGCGTAGAATAGTATGGTTAGAAAAGGACCTTAGCCATAGTCTATACCAGTGGTTTCAAAGTGTGCTTTGGGGACTCCTCATGGGCCATGAGAAACTCTTAGGGGATTCATGAGGTCAAAATATTTTCATAAAAACACTATGATTTAATTTCTAATGCAGTAGCTATAGACAGATATAATCCATGTAAACAAAAGCTTTTTGGAGTCCTCAATAATTTTTAAGAGTATAAAGGAGTCCTGAGAACAAAAAGTTTAGGAACTGTTGGTCTATATCAGCCCTCTAATTTTACAGACAGAAAGTCTCAACTGTACCCAGCTTTTCCATGACTGAGCCAGGAGCAGAACCCAGGTCACTTTATTCTAGGCCCAAGAATCTTGCCATCACAGCATCCCAAGTTATTCTCTATGATTTCAGGTGTGTTAGTCTTGCCTTTCCAACTTGACTAGAAATTTCTTGATGTTAGAGTTCAAATCTTATACTTTCATAGTATGGCCAGAACCGAATTCATGGTAGGTTTTAGCATATTGAGGGAGAGTGTATGTGTCTTTGAATCTCTTGTCTTGGGGTTTGGTACCTTGTGGAAGCGCTTGATACTGTCCCTTATGCCAGCAGGTCAATGTTCTGGGAAGGGATCAGGCTCAAATAAGAAAGTCTTTCAAAAGCAAATTTGATTGTATTTCTGAGGCTCTTTCCCATCATCTTAAGGACTTATTTTGAGAGTGCATATGTAATACTAGGTAGCTCAATAAATACTTGTTAACTGATTGTTAAATCACCTTGGTACCCAGGCCATAGGAAGAAAGACAACTCTAGATTAGCTGTGTATAGATTGTTGACTTTGCAGATTATCTTGGGCCAACTTTTGGATCCCTAATTGGCTTTTCCTTGATAACCAGTTCAATTCTGGACCACATCCCTGCCCATCAGTGATTGTCTGTGCAGGGAAAAGAAACTAATTTCTTTTTTTTGGAGGGCAGGTTGGGGTTAAGCGACTTGCCCAAGGTTACATGGCTAGTTTTTCGTGTTAAGTGTCTGAGGTCGGATTTGAACTCAGGTACTCCTGACTCCAGGGCTGGTGCTCTATTCACTGCGCCACCTAGCCGCCCCTAAGAAACTAATTTCAATGTTAACCTATCTAAGGACAGTTCAACTTGGACTTGAACAAGACTTTTTCAGCACTTCTGACAAATGAGTGTTCAGCTTCTTCCAGAGGACCCTCACCGTGGGGAAAACTGACTACCCCTGAGGTAGAGGTAGTCACAGCCCTTACTGTAAAGCAGTTTTTCTTACATTAAAACGAAATCTATCTGTCTCTTTCTGTCCCTCAGTAATGTCTACTCATTACTCCCAATTCTAACCTCTGTGGCCAAAAGGAAAGAAGTTTAATAATAGCTCTATCACATTGTAGTTGTTCCAGTATTTTAAGGCAGGGATTATGATCCCCTCCCTTGCTTACAAGTCTTCTTTTCTCTGAGCTAAACAATCACAGTTGCTTCAACTGATCCTCCTGTCTTAAGCAAAGTTAACTGAAAAAGATAAAACTTGCTGTGGTGTCAGAAAATTGTAATGCTATACATTTCAAAGGCAGAGTCAAGTGGTTTTCTGCTGTTTTGGTTTATTTGGACCATATTAGTATGATTAATTGCAAGCTGGCTTTATATAAACCAGTCTTGAAATGGACAGATGCAGGTGTTTTGAGACATCTAAATTAAATTGGATAAAAAAGCAGAAGCATAAATGTCCATTTCGTTGGCCCTGGGCATTTTCTGTTTACATATATTCCCTGCTTGAAGTCAATATTGGAAATAATTTAGTTCACATCAGGAGAGGCCTGGGGGAAAATAACAGAGAGGGATTTGATGCCTAAATAAATTTACTGACTCATTTTGATTTCTCTTTATCTCTTTTTAAAGAATTGTGTATATGGAAACATTTGAAACAGGTACAGGCTTGGGTAATTGGTTCATTTTTAACCTAATCGATCCTTTTTCCTTATGTCAGAAGCAAGATATGATTCAGTGCCCTGATAAATCTGATTTAATATTCTCCAGGACTCTGAGGTTATATACTATGTATACCCCTCTCCCCTAAATCTGATGGTGTCAATATGGCCTGGTATTTAATTATTTGCATAGCCTATTTAAAATTAAAGTGGCAACTGGCTCCAAGTTCTTTTCGGTTTTAATACTCTCTATCATAAGAATATCTATCTATCTATCTATCTATCTATCTATCTATCTATCTATCTATCTATCTATCTATCTATCTATCTGTCTGTCTGTCTGTCTGTCTGTCCGTCCGTCTGTCTGTCCGTCTGTTCATCTCTCTCTCTCTCTTTCTCTATCATCTGTCTGTCTGTCTATCTATCTGTCTGTCTGTCTCTGTCTATCTATCCACCTAAACACACACACACACACACACACACACACACACACATACACACACCCCTAAATTCTTCTGCTGTCTGGCAGGCTATCACGTCCTTCAATTCCTGTAATAAAAGAGCGGTGGGTGTGAAATGTGGAATGTGGAGGAGAACTCCACTGTCATTAAACAAGAGCAGACATTGGTCAGATCCATTAATCAAAGTGCCTTTTAAATTTCTGGAAATTGTGAAATGCAGCATTTGTGGATTTGATCAAGAGGAAATATGAAACAGCAGCCCAGGCAATGCTGCCCAATAGATGACTATGATTAAAGCATACAACACAGATCTTGTTTCAAGAACATGGCTTTAAACGGATTTTGTTTTCATTGGGCTTATTTTCAGAACTTATTTGATAGAAAGGAGCCAAATGAATCATAGTATCTGACCTGGCTTTGTTATTGGAAAGTTAGCAAATCTATAATACAGTATCTTTGGGATTCATTTTAGGCCCATGATGTTCAAATATTTTCACCTGGAGAGCTCAGCCTTGATCTAACTTCCTTTACTCTACCACTTCAATGTTCTACCTCTCTGGTACACTTGACTACCCCTACCCTGCAAAAAAAAGAAAAACCCAACTAAATAAAACACATGCCATTTTGGGCATTTAGGGCATGTTTTAATCTGTCTTATTTCCATTTGTCTAATCTATGAATCTATCTTTCTGTTCTAGATCCAACAGAGACATTACTGAATATTGCATATTAGTGGGGAAAAAAGGGAACAGGGCATTTTAAAAATGATAGTCTAGCTATCTCTCTTTAATGGAGGAATTAGCTTAAGAGATCATAGAGCTTCCCTCCCATTCACTTCCCTTTTTTTCTTTCTTTTCTTCTACTCTTCTTTCTTCCTTTCCATCTCTTTTGTCTATATTTCAGTCATTTCCTGATATTCTCTCAGTCACTGAACCCTCCCCTCCTTAAAGCAAAGTTAAGTAAAATTAACTAATACAGTGACAATAATATTCTGCATTTGTAGACCCCTGCATCTCTATGGAAAGAAGAGGGGAAGTTTGTTTCATCATATCCTTCCCTAGTTACCCCTATTTCAAATTCCCCCACAGGGAGAAAAAAAAGTTTTCAGCAGAACAAAACCAGGCTTGTCGAACCTGTTGAAACAATAAATTGAAAATGTTTTCAAAACTGTTTTTTAAATACACTTCTGCTTTGTTTAGATGTTTAATTATTGTAGTAGAAACCAAAAAAATTGAGACCAGGAGTGTCAAAAGAGGAGAAATGGATCAATTATCTGGTTATTGATGGATACTAGCCACTTCATATCCCTTAATTATGACATAAAAAGTATGGCTATAAAGTAATGGGGTTAATTTTCCATTCCTGGCTAAAAAAATCACTCCCACTAATAGTTATAGCCAGGCTTATATGCATCACATTATAGACATTATCCCTTCTGTTTGAAGAATTACTGCTATAGTGTGGTTATCCATTTAAGCAGATGTAAATCCAATACACATATATTACTATAGAGTTCTTTAGACTAATCAACAATTATTTACTAAGTGTGTGTTATGTGCCAGGCACTATGGTGGGCTGTTTAAACAGACACAGACACAGACACATGCACACACATAGAGGGAAATTTGAAAAGGTCTATATTAGGCAGTGGAGAGCGAAATCAGAACTAGAATTTGATATAAACAGACTGAAGTTATATACAAATAGAAAAGGAATAAAAAAAGGGGGCCAAAGGTGGCAGAGTTTTGAGGAGGCCTGGAAGGGAAGCTAGAACAAAAGCGTTTGCTTGTTTAGTTTCTTTTGTTATGCTTTGTTAAAGGCTAAGAGCTTGAAATATAATTTTGCTTATTATTTTGTTTTATTTGGTTGTGATTTTTTAATTGATGGTTGTTAAGTTCATGATTAAAAAAGAAATACCAATAGCCTGTCATTTGTGGTCCTCCAGAATCTGGCTCCCAGCTATTTTTCAAGTCTTATCTTTCACATCACTGCCCCCGTCTAGTCTATTTTCCATTCTAGCTGGACAATCAGCTAGAATGGAAAATCAACATTCCATCTTCCACCTCAGAAGCAGCCTTAGGCTGTGCTCTAAAGCACAAATGCTTTGGAGAAAGATTTGAGGAGAATCAGATGGAAAGAGAGAATGCTTTTCAGAATTGTAAAAGACAGTAGGCAGTGGCAGTGCAGAGGGAAAGCCCACGGCCAACGTGTTTAGGCTCTGGGTATTTTCTCTGGCTGTCCCCAATGCCTGGTATGTTCTCCTCCACTCTAATGACTGACAGCACCCATGATCACGATAAAGACCATGACTATAAATATTCCTGCCTGGCACTCGATCACAAAATAACAAACTCCCCAAAGAGAAGACAGAAGCAAAGGATTTATTTAGACACCAGAAAACCAAATCCAAAGTAGCAAAGAAGCTAATAAGCCATAACAAAACAGAGTCACAGCATCCTTTAGCTTTCCCACAAACCAATATTAGATCAATATTTATTCACGAGTCTATCTGACTCTGCCTGAGCATTCTCTCCCTCAGCCCTCTAATCTAGCTCTGACTCCCTGCTTCTTGTGGGCTTTTCTTCACCCTTCAGTAAACTCCTCCACCACAGGCTCCATGTGACTACATTCAGCCTATAAGGGTGCAGAGCTTACTTTCAAAGCAGAGAAAGTCTTCAAATTCCCACTCCTATTACACTGACCTCCCTGGTTTCCTTTAAGTCCAAGCTAAATTTCTTCCCTCTGTAGGAAGCCTTCCCCAACCCTTTTCCATTCCAGTGCTTTCCCTCTTTTAATTATCTTTCCATTTACCCTGTAAATAGCTTGCTTTGTATATATTTATTTGTATGCTGCCCCCCCCCCCCAAGTAGATTGTAAACAACTTCAGGTTTTTTTTAAAACTCTTTTTGTATCATCAGCACTTAGTGCATAATATATGCTTAAGAAATGCTAATTGATTGATTGAGAAGATGTGAATGATTGTGAATTTGCCATATAACACACTAGAGTGGGAAACAAAGTAGTCCAAGAAAGAGACCACTGAAGAGGTTGTTCATGTGGATGATAGTGCCATAGGATCCAGGTATAAAACATCCTATGTTTAAATATGGTTGTAAATAGGACAAGGAAAGAACGGTCTATAATTTGTTGTTCGGTGAAGACTAATGTCACCAACCTTTTCAGTCTTCTACCGATAACCCAACCCTTGTGTGTAATAAAGGTATTTGAAAAAAGAGGTTAAAAGCAGATTCTTGACCGTATTTTCAGTAAGCTCTTTTCTCTTTGAAGCAGGAGAGCTCAGGGAATACTATCTCTAGCTAGGGGGCTATGATAAGATCTAAGAACTAAAATGAGTTTCTAAATATGTCAGATGAGAATAGAACTGAGGGAATGAGAGGAGATCATGGAGGGGAGGTAGGCTTTACTTACTGCTCCTTTGCCAACTTGGTTCTGCCTCTTATTTCTTAGCCGATCTCATTTCCTTGAACGCCCAGATCAGGAATCATCTCCCTTAATCCCCTCCTTTATCAGTGCTCTCTCTCCCTCTTAAAATGGCCTTGTATTTACTTACCTGAGTATATTATTCTCCTTGATTCAAGGATGCTCATTTCCTTCTTCCCTATCCCTAATAGACAGCATAGTGCCTTGCTAAATAAACATTTGTTAAATGAAAGTGAGTCATAGAAGAGTTATTTGTGGACATATGGGGCTAATAGATCTCTAGAAGAAATAATTAGGGCCAACCAAAATATAGCAGAGGATGTCAGTAACTGACTTAGGTATCTATCAGTATTAGGTCAGACAGTTGTGGATTTTATTCTCTATTCTGGCTGGCTTAAGTGTGGATTGACTGGGACCCAGTTACCACAGACAACACATTTATCTTTCACCTCTCTGACCTATGCTGACTCAACAAAAGATCATCCTTGGCAATAATTTGACAATGTAAAATGTCTTTTTTGCTCCAAAAGGCCCCAATGAATAGCTTCACTATGTTCTCTTAAACAAGGGATTGGCGATGGGAATGGGAATGGGTCAGGGGTGCCTTAGTGTAGTTTTCCTTACTTTTTGTATGTAGGCTTGGACAAATGACTTAACCCCATTTGCCTCAGTTTCCTAATCTGTAAAATGAGAAGTTTGAACTAGATGATCCCTTTCAGTACTAAATCTATGATTCTCCAACAGATCTTAGTAGATTGTAGAGGAGCCTTGTTTTAGGAAGGTCCTGGGTACTTTTGATCTTTGCTCTAAGATTAGGCCCAAAATCAATAGTTCCACCATTGCAAATTTAAGAGGCTCTTCCTAGTGATTTATTAGTTAGTACATCAGACACTTGAAGATCAATTTACTCAATATCTTGTAAAACTTTAAAGACAGCAAGGACTCATGCCTTAGCAAGTTTCCCAAAATTATCCCTCTTCACATGGAGTCAATGTGCATCAGCACATTTAAAGGGACAGTCACTTTTATCTGTGGTTCTTCAAACTTTTCCACCCATAGACCTCTTGAGATGAGAACAAAACTATGCAGACCCATTACTGCATTGCTTCTTCATGTCATTGCCAAAATTCTTTCTCCAGATAGGAAGCTGGGGGCTTTTTAGATGAGATACTTTTGAGAGAGCTTTGCAGCAGAAGCAGGCTGGATGCTGGTAAAATCACAGTTAAGTGGGTAATTCATGGTAGTGGTGGGTGGTTCTGGTGAAATGAATTTTCTAATTAAATTAGGATTAACTCCCTTCCCCAACTCTTCCTGTGTTTACTCTTGCCTTTTTAAAAATTCCAATCCTTCTATAGGTATTAATCATTTCCTAGCTTTTGCATTTTATTTATTTAGGATTTAAATCTCACTTATTGCCAAAGAAGCTGAGGCAGTGTACTGAATTAAACATAAGATAAAATAGGGCAATTACAAATAAAAATAGGACAAAGCCAATGAAAAGGAATCCTTCCCCAATAAGTAACCTACAGAAAGTCCTCCCACCTGGGGATTCTCCATTCCCAGACAGAGATATTCACTCTACCAATCTAGGTTCTCTTCCCACAGAAAATAAGCTCTTTAAAGGAAAGGACTGGTTTATTTTGGTTTTTGAATTCTCTGGTCCTAACAAGACTCATGACATAGTGGTTAGAGAGTTGACCTTGATTAGAGTCAGGAAGCTTTGGGTTCAAGTCCTTCCTCTGACCAATGCTGGCTATGTGATCCTGGGTAAGTCACTTTACCCCTCAATGCTCCTGGCTACTCTAAGACTATAAATTGCAGAAAAGATACTGATCTACATTAGCAGAGAAAGTTCTTCCCCGAGAGCTCCCTATGTTGATGAAATCACAGATCCATGATCATAATAATTACTAATCTGCTCTGCTATTTGATTTGGACTTGCCTCTTCTTGTCTAATTCCTGGCTGCTCCCTCAACTTTTCAACCGAGATTTGACCTTCCTGAGAATTTTGTGACAACTCCTTTTCTGACAGCTTCCACCCATTCTAGGCTTTGGTTCTGGCTTTTCTTTTGTTGGGCATATACTCCTAATTTCCTGATCACCTTGTAGTAGAACGGGATGGCTTGTTGGAAATATCTCTCACTGGAATCACCAATTAGGAACTCACAAAGGGAGAGCCAAAAAATGTTATGTAGATTTCTGGATCTCAGTGGTGCCGCACCCCTAGGCCCCTTGATGTGGAAGGGATAACTGTGCTAAAGTTACTGCATCCTCCCTTGCTAAACAGATACACTTTCATGGGGTGGGCCATGGAGAGAGAGAGAGAGAGAGAGAGAGAGAGAGAGAGAGAGAGAGAGAGAGAGAGAGAGAGAGAGAGTGTGTGTGTGTGTGTGTGTGTGTGTGTGTATTGGAGCTAGTCCTTGTTTTGTATCCTTTCTATGTTAGGGCTAAGTAAATCTCCTTTTGTTAACTACTGAATGAACTGAAAGTGTCTCATTTTGTTCTAACATTGAACCTAAACAAACAGGGTCCTGGCCTGAGTAAGGCCTTCTTCTAACATGCTTGAAAACTCTATTTTGAATTTGTTTTGTTCTAGAATCTGTTGGTTGGAACATAGTCATATGATTCCAATCCATAAACAAGAGTCAAAGTAAACTAGCAAAAGAGACAAAGAGATATTAAATTTATTCAAACTTCCGGGCAATAGAGTGCCTGAAGGCTGGATTGCTGAAGTGACTTCCTAAAATCTGTATCTCATAGGAAATAATTGAGCTCAGGGAAAGTTTGTTTCCTTAAGAGAAAAGAAATAGACTGTTTCTGTTCCTCTAACAACTCAGAGAATACAAATTTTCCTGAAAGTCTTCATCATATACTGTGACTAGTTTTCCATTGTTTCAGGCTTTCCCATGGTAAATGGCCTATCCTTTTAAAGCTTTTCTGCTCCTGTCTCTTTTTGGAAAACGGACTGGAGGAGGTGAGTGAGGAGGCGTTTAGCTGCGGAAAGGGTGGGGGAAGACTTTATTCTTTGCCTTCCAACTCCAACCCAGTTAAAGTAGTCAAAGGATTTAGTCTCATATAATAAGCTTTTAATGTGGTAACAAGTTATTTAATTATAAAACTTCAACTATACCCTGTAATTTTACCCTTATTCCTGGAGTTCCTAACTTCTTTGTGTCATGGATCCCTTTGGCAGTCTGGTGAAGCCTCGGGACCTCTTTCTCAAAATAATGATTTAAAAATGAAAAAAATAAAATACATAGGATTACAAAATAAACCAGAGGTTAGTGAAAATAAATACATGTTTGTTTCCCACACAAGTTCACAGACCACTTGAAATATATCTATGGATTCATTAAGCATCTGTGGACCCCAGGTTAAGAACCTTTGTTTTATGAAGTATGCATTCTTTTTTCTGTTAGAATGAAAAGTAGCAACTTTATTGCATAATGGAGGAAAAGAATACACTTTTACAGAAATTTAAATAGCTAAGCCTTAGAGCATGAGTTGGGAACCTGTGGCCTCCAGGTCACATGTAGCCTCTAGGTCAGTGGTTCTCAACCTGTGGGTTATGTTCAATTTGTAACAATGAAAATATATCCTGCATGTCAGATATTTACATTACGATTCATAACAGTAGCAAAATTGCAGTTATGAAGTAGCAATGAAAATAATTTTATGGTTGGGGATCATCACAACATGAGGAATTGTATTAAAGGGTCTTGGCATTAGGAAGGTTGAGAACCACTGCTATAGGTCCTTGAGGGTCACCTTTTGAATACAAACTTCACAGAACAAATCCTTCTATGGCTTTGAATCAAAATGCCACTGCACTTGAGGACCTAGAGGCCCACCTGTGACTTTGAAGTTGCAGGTTCCCCCCGCCCCCCACCCCTTAGACTGAATTCTAAGACTAGAATGCAAGCTTCAGAGTACTTTGTGGAGGAGACCCCTAGGGTAGAGAATTTTTTTCTTTCTTCATATCTACCCATTGGTTATGGAGCCTAATTTTGACTTACCTAGAGGGAGACTGTCCTATCTAAAAATTAAGACTTTGCAAGTTTGAGGCACAGTTGAAGAACCTGAGACACTTAGGGAATTCCCTCCAGAACGTAGCTATTTAAAGCCCTGTAATGGCCAGTCCATTTTATTTTATTTTTGCTTCTCCAACCAGATTATTCCCTTTAACACCATCAGAGAAAGGAGTTCATACTTCATAAAAGGATCACTGGTTGTGACTGCATTTTTACAGTTAGTTTAATATCTTGTTCTTCCTTAAATCATCTGAGACTAAATCCTGTGACTACATCACCCAACTCTGTGTGTGTGTGTGTGTGTGTGTGTGTGTGTGTGTGTGTGTGTGTGTGTGTTTGTCCCTCCCTCCCTCTCCCAACTTGCCTCTGTAAACTTAGTCTTGTTGTCTTCTGGGAGTTCCCTTGGGTTCAATTGGCAGGGAAGGAGCACTATGAGTCTGTCAGAAGATTGTAGTTTAAAGGTATTCTTAACACTCTACACAGGTCCCTTAGTGAATAGGAACAGAGCTGGAGGAGGAGATGACACAAGCTACAGGGAATTGAGTCCTTAGAGTTAAGCTCCCAAGTTATTCTTTTTTCTTAGAGAAGAGGAGGAATCAGCAAAAGAAGAAGCTGTTGACTTAAGTAGAAGAAATAAAAAAAGAAGTTGAGAGATGATCTATTAACATGGCCTTGTAAATAAACAATCTCTCCTATCCTCTGTACTGAGAAATATTTCAGCAGTGAGCTAAGTAGCTTGGGTTTACCTACCCATGATTA
The DNA here is from genome assembly GCA_028646575.1 of Pseudocheirus occidentalis. Classification (NCBI taxonomy): domain Eukaryota; kingdom Metazoa; phylum Chordata; class Mammalia; order Diprotodontia; family Pseudocheiridae; genus Pseudocheirus; species Pseudocheirus occidentalis. The sequence continues at coordinate 1,667 of JAQQSW010006228.1, read as the reverse complement.
TGTGAGGCTTTGTGTTTTTTGGTTACCATTATTTATGCATCACGGATTTGCAAGGTTTCATGGTGTGGATAATCCCACTACTGAAAGAGGTTTCAACAACTTTATGATGCTTTAATGAATTGTGGCAGCAGGGAATTTTCCCGTTGGCATCTGAAAAGGGATCATGTGGGTAACTTCTTCCTTAGAAGGGCAGAGGCTCTGCTTAAAAGTGAAAAGTGTGGAGCTTGCAGTGGTGTTAAGAGGGAAGAGTTGGAGGATGAGGAGATGTGATTCTTTTGGAGACAAGTCCAGGATTGGTTATTTTGGGGAGGGTGCTATTTGACTTATCTTCCTATCTTCAGATTGGTTGATTCCACATGCCTTGGGCCAACCCAGAGCCCACTGGGAGGTCACTGATGTTTTTTTATTTTTCAGATTAAGAAACTGAGTTCTAAAGAGGCCAGATGACTTGTCCAAGGTCCCTGAGGCAACATGTAGTAGAGTCTGGATTTGGACCTTGGTATTTTTGAGTCCAAATCTAATGTCCTTTTTAATTTTTCTTTTCTTTTTTTTGGAGGGGCAATTGGGGTTAAGTGACTTGCCCAAGGCCACACGGCTAATTTAGTGTTAAGTGTCTGAGGTCAGATTTGAACTCAGATCCTCCTGACTCCAGGGTCAGTGCTCTATTCTCTGTGTCCCCTAGCAACCCCTAATGTCCTTTTTCTTTATCCCATTCTCTTTCATATATCTTTTTCTGTGGCTTCAAATACCATGTGCTCTCTCTTCTACCTGTTAAAACCTGCCCTCAGGAAAAGAGGATATAATTTATTTACATATCATCAAGAAGTTGATTCATTTTGTTACCTTTCCTAGGAACATTTTAAACCTCATTCATTAATTAGTCAAAAACATTTATTGTACAACTAGAAGGTATTGTGCTAGATAGGGTGATACAAAGAAATAGTAATAGGGGTGCCTGCTTTGAGGGATCTTATAACCTAATTGTAAGGACAACGTGTAAACCTTGAGAAGTTAAACAGAAAATATAAGTACACACACATCTTCATTATGTACACATATACATATGTATGCAAACAACTATATTGCAGAAAGATGAAATAATATGAATAATCCCCAAATCATTTGGGAATATACTACAGGGACATTACAAACTCCTTAGGCTTATACAAAAATCCCTGCACAGTCTGTCTTCCACCTAGCTTTCCAGATGTTTCATATTACTTCCTTCCATGCACTGTGTGTTCTAGCTAAGAGAGCCTTCTAATTATTCCCTGTGCTTTATTCCATTTCTTTTCTCTGTACTAGTGTATAGGCTTGTCTTATACGGTTCAAAAGGATTCCCTTCACACCCCTGCCTATTAAAATACCTACCTTCCTTCAAGGCTCATCTCAGATGCCATCCCCTTTTGATTTGTGTATATTTTGTCCTTCCATTAGAAGGTAAGCTATATATATATATATATATATATATATATATGTATGTGTGGAATCTTTCATTTTTGTCTTTCAAAACACTGTGCCTTGACCTTCCTCTAGCTCCCTTTATATTGTACTGACCACTGTTATCAACCCTCTTTAATTAGCTTAGGTAGAGTTTTGTGTTTTTTTTTTAACTTTCTTCTCATTTATCGCTTTTTTTAAATAATTTTTTTATTTTTTTCTTGGTT
>JAQQSW010006227.1:0-13999 GCA_028646575.1 Pseudocheirus occidentalis | reverse complement strand
GGGTGGGATCAATGTTTTGGGCTGGGGGCTGGGGGAACAAAGGGGAGAAAATTTGAAACTCAAAACCTTGTGGAAATGAATGCTGTAACCAAAAAAATAAATTAAAATTTAAAAAAAATGAAAGGACCTCTACTTGGATACTTAGTGCTGACTGACAAGATTAAGAATGTGACCTAGGGACAGGAGACCTTTGTGCTTTGTACTCCTTAAGGATGATTGCTCCTTAAGGAGGACTGAGTTAAGAATGATTGGAAGCCAGTCTCTAATCAAGATGAAAGGAGACTTTAGATGAGTATTGATTGAATCAGATTGTGACTTACTGAATGATATCTTTTACTTAAGACTAGGTGGTCACTTTAGTAATAAGTTGTTATGTTATATCATTGTGAATGTTATAATTGTGTTTCTGTGAATGTTTTACTGTTAAATAAATAGAGAGTTCACTATACTGTGTGATCAGAACCTTAAAGTTATTCACAGCAGCAGTCCTTAGGAGAGCAGCTTGTACTTGACTTTACAGATTGGTTGACAAGAATAAAGGGAAAATGACAATTATTAGAAATGCTATAGAAAAATTCTCATTGGTAGAGCTGTGGTCAAAGTCAGGGGTGGGGAATCTATGTCCTCGAGATCACATGTGGTCCTCTAGATCCTCGTGTGCAACCCTTTGACTGAATCCAAACTTCACAGAACAAATACCCTTAATAAAAGGATTTATTCTGTAAAATGTATACTCAAAGGGCCTCACTTGAGGATCTACAAGACCACATGTAGCCTTGAGGCCACAGGTTCCCCACCCCTGAACTCAAGGCATTTTGGAAAGCACCTTGGAACTATGATCAAAGTCATTAAATTGACCAATGAGAAAATATATATAAAGCATATTGTAAACTTTAATCCATTGCATAGATATGATATGTTTTATATGAGCTACAATGCAGTGGAACAGCTATTTCTAACTATAAAACTTACATGTGGTCTGACAAGTCTAATGGCACCTAATACTACTTTATAGCTAATAACATAATTAATAGAGATGATTAGCAATGCACAAATTTAATAAATTGTCTACTTTAAGAAATGCTTGAGTGAAGAGTCTCTCCAATGGCTAAAAGAGAGAATATTTTTAAGCTTTAATGGTCATTATTACTGGATACAGCTTTCAAATTGCTATTCTTTGATTACTGAGAAAAAGTTAAAATAGAATATAATACATTTGGAGTTATCAGCCATGTCACATTAGAAAGCCCTAGAAATTATGTCTTTAATACTTAGTCCCCCCACCCCCCAAAAAAATTCAATATGTCAGAGAACTTCATAAAACAAACAAGAACAGAACAACATTAGGCTGTATGTAACTTGTTTTCTGCATCAAGTTATAGCTTAGTGTTACATAGAATTCTCAATGCTGTTGTCTTTAACAATTTTTGTGCTACATTTTTTTGTGCAACGTTTTCTTTTATTTATCCTAAGCAAGGAGGAAAGAGATGCAACAAAGGAAGCAGACAAAGGACTACCCTTCATGAAAGATGAGGGTAAAGTCACTTAATCTTTTGGTTCTTAAAGAAACATGCTTAAGATGATAAGTTTTCATAACGCCCTTCAAATTGGTATAATCCTGCCCACATCTGAAACATGCCAAATCACCATACCACACACCTCAGGGCAAATATTAGGTCACTATAGATGAGGCTTCATAAGTAACAATATAATATTCACCAGTGTAAAGAATAAGAATCCTGCAGAGCTCATGCATTCTGGTTATACAAAGAAGCTCCCTGTTTTTTCTATGCTAGCACTGTGACTGCAATTTTTCCTGTCCATGGAAGAAACACACCAACCAAAGGAGAAGTTTCCTCGGAACTAAGGAAATTTGTCTCTTCCATTCTTGTTCAGAATCAGAAACTAAACTTCTTGGTTATGACCTTGTCCTTTATCCACACATGTGAGACAAATGACATTTTCTTATTTAATTCACTCTAGCAAACAGAACACCAAGGTTCTACCCTAATGTCCCAGTTAATCACTGAGTCTGACTAATAATATCCACAAGAAGGAAATGTTCCTGCTTCTCCCTCTCTCCCACACAAAATAGCATCAGCAAAGGGCCCCTCTACTATCTACAGTTTTGGAAGCAGCTTGTTCCCAGACATCCACAGATCCATGCTCCTGCCTTAATCATTCTGAGATTCTATGGTACAGTGTCCTATCACTGGATATGTGACACTAAGGAAGGATCTTAACTTGATGGTGAGATTGTTAAGAAGCCAGTGAAGAGGGATGATCCCATCATGAAAGTACCTAATAAAATGCTTGCACATAATAGCAATAGTTCACTTTTATGTAGCTCTTTAAAGTTTACTGGAGTGCTTTCTTTTCAATAATTCTGTGATATAGGTAGTATTATGATCCCTGCTTTACAGCTGAGGAAACTGAGGCTCAGAAAGTTTTCTCGTAGTCATGAGAAAGAATATGATAATTTGGATAGAGAATGTACCTCAGAGTCAAGACCTGGCTTCAAGTCTTCTCTCTCTCTCTCTCTCTCTCTCTCTCACACACACACACACACACACACACACACACACAACTATGGGAAAAATAATTTAACCTCTCAGTGCCCTTCAAATGTCTGAGGCTATAAATTTCAGAGCAGTTGCCAACATGTATTTGTAGAAGTAATATCTTCACTGGTTATCCCCAAAACAAATGAAACTACATGTCCAAACCCATCTCATACAGCTAGTGAATATTAGAAATAAATGTATATTTGCTGACAATTCTAAATAGTATAAAATAATGATCACCAGGAGCAAGAAGAATTAGTCAAAAGGAAACAATATTGGAATTAGGGCAGTCACTAAAGAAAGGATGTGATAGTTAGAAGTTTGAATTTGAACTAGGGATTTTCTTAGGTAAATGGAACAAAAATAACTATAACAATGTGATAAAGGTCTTAGACTTTGGACAAAGAGGAAAAAAAATAATGACCAGTTGGGAACTAGAAGATGGTTTTTATGTTGCTGTTGTCTTTAATTCATATGAAAACTGAGAGTAAAGCATCTACTACTCCCTTAGGAAGTTTGGCAAATATAGTACTGTAAAATAAGGTTCTTAATTATTTTTCCTAAATATATTAATTTTGTAATTTGAAAATTTTAATTCTATAATCTTCTTGTCCCCAAAAGGCAATCATACAGTGAAGATATTCACACAAAGCAAATACATTTTTTCTTTTTTTTTGGAGGGTAATCAGGGTTAAGTGACTTGCCCAAGGTCACACAGCTAGGGGTGTGCGTGTGTGTGTGTGTGTGTGTGTGTGTGTGTGTGTGTGTGTGTGAAGTGTCTGAGGCCGTATTTGAACTCAGGGACTCCTGACTCCAGGGCCGGTGCTCTATTCACTGCGCCACCTAGCCGCCCCTAGCAAATACATTTTTAAAAAACTATCTACAACAAGGACAGGATCATTCAGATACTTTAAAAAAAATTAAAATCCAAGTGATCTAAACTTGATTTCAGGCTCTAAAGTGACCACATTTTATACACATCAAGAAAACATTTGTCTTTTGGTCTATAAGTTTTAATTCTGTATAATTAAACTTGTTTTCTAATATTTTATCAGATACAGTTAAATGGATGATCAAGTATAATTTTTTTTAAACCACTAAAAATGTATGTGGTAGCCTAATCATTTTTTTTTGATCTTCTAATTTCCTTTGACCAAAATACAGTGCAGAATAAATCCACTGGTTTTTGTTTTTTTTTTCTGACAGTTGCTGTGGTTCCCCACAATATCTCTGGTCAATATTACCTCTGATTTTTTAGGTCTGTGATAGCAGTTATGAGCAGAACTTTATTTTTTTAATATGCGGAATATGGCTTACTTAAGAAAAAATAAAAACTATAGTCTAGGGAATCTAATGATGCCTCACTGGTATTCCTCAGTGCAGAAATCAAGGTTCTATTTTGACTGGACTACAGTATTAAATAGGATATAAGTAACAAACTACTTCTGGAGACTTAGACCATTTTTTTACCAAGTGCCTCTTATCCAAAGGTAGGTAATTATTTGCCTCAAGTACCACTTCACAAATTTTGATTAGCTTGAATTTGTCAGTGCTGAGATCCTCTGTTGTTGTCTATAGCTGGTTCCTTCTAAGATCATTCTTCAGTCTTATTACAAAAATATTCAGGTTCTTTAATCCAAAGTATTTTCATCTCCATAGTAGTTTACTTATAATTCATGTTATTCATTTTATGAAAAAAAATTCACAAAAATCCACCTGAAGCCTGCTTTCTTTATATTAAAACTCTAAACTTTTTCAAAGCTTTCCACATGTAGACACACTAAAGAAACATTGTTATAACTAGGGCAGCTAACTTTAACTACAAGGGTATGGAACTTAGGAAATTTAAGTAGGCTTCTTTCCCTTTGTGATAGTTTGGTCAAGGAAAATCTTAAATGGAAGAGTTACTTAGAACAGTGGTTCTCAACCTGTGGGTTATGTTCAATTTGTAACAATGAAAATACATCCTACATATCAGATATTTACATTATGATTCATAACAGTAGCAAAATTACAGTTATTAAGTAGCAACAAAAATAATTTTATGGTTGGGGGTCACCACAACATGAGGAACTGTATTAAAGGGTCGTGGCATTAGGAAGGTTGAGAATCACTGTTAGAGAGTATATGACTGGCCATCACTTACCCAATTGTTCTCAAAGTGCAGTCTAGAAGACCCTGGGGATCTTCCAAGTCCCTTGTCTTGTGGAGGATATATGTGGACAAAATTATTTTCAAAATAATACTTAATAACATTTTCATACATCAACAGATATAACCCTCAGAAATACTCTTTAGATGGCCCTGGATAATTTGTAAGACTATGAGATGAAAAAGTTTGAGAACCAATTAGAATTGTCTACTTCTCAGTCAGCTCTTTACTTATATACCATTTGTACCATCAAATTCAACTGCTCTGGAATCCTAAAACAAGCATATTACATCTGCTGCTGGTTTGAATTCATCTCAGACCTTATAATCTCTCAGAATTTGCAAGCTCTCAGATCTTAAAATCAGCACTCTACTTCCTACATCTAAATGGTGTAGAGTTGTAATTCAAACCAGAGCCGCATAATATTAAAACTGAAAGCTTCATGAAATTATTTTTTCTCTAACTATAATTAAATCAAACTAAACTAAGCAACTAAAGTGATCTATATACAAAATTTGGGAAGTAACTAAAAACCAACAACAATACACAATGCTAATTTTAAAAGTACACATTTTGGCTAACAATCCAAAAGCTTTTATTCAGATCATAATAAAACAATTTATAAATAAGCTTTTGCAAAAATCTTCAATTTAATAACTTCCATAGTATATAGTACCTATTATTAAAGTGAAGATAAGGCTGCTCAACCAGATAAATCTGATTTATGGGATTCTTCCCCTTTTAAATTTGCTATATATTAAGCATTTTTTTAAAAATTCATTTCAAGAAAGTTAACGTAGAAACACCAGGACAAATGAAGTCACAGATAAGATCAACAATTTAAGAGATGTGTCCAGCACTATAAAATAATAACCATTAAACTACAAGAAGACATAATTGATGAATCATGAAAAACATATTAAATGTCTATTATTGTCAGGAACTGTGACATGATTAGAGTATAATTGTTTTTTTTAAATTCTCTGCCTTCAAGAAGCTTACATTTTACAAGTTCATAGATTAAAACACTGTAATGGAGAAGAAAGGAATACACTAATATCTATGGTATCACAAAATGTCTTTTGAAAGAGGTAGCACTTAAATGGAGCCTTGAAAGGAAACAGGATTTTAAAGAGGCAGGGTTAGGAAGGGAGAACATTCTAGGCATAGAGGACGGCTTGTACAAATGCATAAAGGAGGAATACTATGTTTGGTAAATAGAAAGGAGGCCAGTTTTGCTGGAACATAGAATATGGTGGAGAGTAATGTACAACCAGTCTGTAAGGGCAGACTGGAGCCATACAATAAGGGGCTTTAAATGCCAGAGGAAATTATTCTTTTGGCAAATGGAGTGCCACGAAAGCTTCTTGAGCCAAGGAGTAACATGATGACTAGACCTGTGACAGAATCTTATCTTGCTGTTTATACTGTGTTATTTTATGCAAGTGGTAATGTAGCATGGTAGAAAGAATATTGGACTTAGAGTTAAAATATTGGCTATATGTGAGCCTGAACAAATTCTATGGCTTCACTGGGTCTCAATTTCCTTATTTGTCTAAAAAAGAAAATTTTTTTTAACCAAGACGAGTCCTCAGTTCTACTATAGCTCTATTGCTTGTAATGATATCTGAAACGTCAGGTTGAAATATAATGATGATTTATTTTTGAAATTCTACATTTTTATGTGTACAAAAAAGTGGAGAATACACAGCAAACCACTAATTTACACTGGCAACAATGTAAATTCTCAATCCTGCATTCTTTCCATGAGCAACAATTATTTACATATAGGCTTTCTCCAAAAAAAATTATGTCTAACAAAATTTAGATAAATTTAATAACATCAGTCTGTTATTACACCAGAAATATTTGACTTATCCAGACACATTTCAAAAATAAAAGCCATTAAAATTCCCTCAAGTATTTTCTATGGACAGTTTAGCAACAGAAAGCATGCCACTTGTCCACCCAACTGAGAAATGGCACAGTCTATTATAAAGAGTACTGGATTTGGAGTCAGAATCCTACATTCAAATCTTAATCTGGCTACTATGCTTAGAGAAATAATCCCATTTCTGGACCTCATACAGTTTAGTATTGAGATTTCTTTGAAATACTTTGATATCAGTAATCCTATTTTAGATATAGAAGTAAACAACAGTTCTTGGTACCTAGTATTAAAGTAAAATATACTACTTTTTATTAATCCTTTTCATATTTATTTTTATATGTTTATACTGATCTGTCCCAATAATTAATGAAGCTTCTTTCAAGTATGTATTTTTTAAATTATATTTATACATCACCTCTAGGATCAAATATAAAATCCCCTGGCTTCCAAAGTCCTTCACAACCTGATCGCCTTCTGCTTTTCCAGTCTTTTCAGATCTTGCTCCCAGCCTTATGGTTTGTGATTTAGCCATCTTTCCATTTCCTGCACTAGACAAACCTCCACATCTCCAAACCAGGTGTGTTCATTAATTGTACACAATGCCTAGAATTCTCTCTTCATCTCCATCTCCTGGCTTCCTAAGCTTTAAGTCTCAGCTAAAATTCCATCTTCTATAGAAGACAGGTTCCCAAAGTAAATGATACTACTCTCTGAGAAGCACTAGAAGGGAGCAGCACTAGCCTCAAATGCAATGGGGAGCACTGAATAAAAATAAGGGGTGGTAGAAGCATAAGAAAAAAAAGATAAGAAATTTTTGAAAAAACATTCATACATGTTTCATCTGTTGTATAACAGAGTTAAAGTTGTAGTGATTACATTATTTTCCAAATAAACACACAAAATGCAAGTTCTAACCAATCAGGGGTCAAGTTCACTGACAGGTCTTAATAAGCACATTTTGACTTTAGAGCTGGGAAGGCCAGAATACATCAGCTGGAATATCTACATGTAATGATTCACTTACAATATGGTACCATAAAATTATATAATGCAATATCACATCATCAAAATTTCAATGCAGGAGGAAAAATGTAAATTCACAATAAATTATTAAATTTAAGATGCATCATATATATGTATGGATTTGAAATGATGAAAATTTCACAAAAACCATCAAAGGGTTAAAGAAAATATGATTTCCAAGGGGCACTGAGTAATTTTTTTCTGAAAAGGGGTTAGTAAGCCAAATAAGTTTGGGAACCTCTGTTCCATAAGAAGTCTTTCCTGGTTCCCTTTCATGCTGGTACCTTCCCTCTGCTGGTTATCTCCAGCATAACCCAAAATATATTTTGTTTGAACACAGCTGACTGCATTTTGCTTCCCCCGTTAGAATGTGAGCTCCCTTTTAGCATGTATTACTTTTACCATTCTTTGTATCCCCAGGCCGTGTGTGACACATAATAAGAATTTTAAAATGTTTAAGACCTCACTCAAGCTAATGTTTCTGGACATCAGGTTTACACAGAATATCAGACAGCTCTTTGGGATAAAGTTAGCTGTTATTATGTTATAGTGCATTAGCTTTCATTGATGCCTCCCAAAACACCCTATCATGACTCAAACTATATCAAATGTAACTGACTAAAATTTCAAATGCTATTTAAACTTTTCTTCACCTGAGGCAAAAGTTTTGTTTTCATTTCTGAATGCAAAAAAGTTTTCTTATTTGTCTCCCTTTCCTCTGCTTATAATTTATAAATATTTTCTTTACAGCTTTAAAATTTTTCTTTAAAAATAAGACTATGCATAACAATGCTGGTCTACAAGCAGTGATTTTTTTATACTCACATTTCTTCAAAGACTCTAAAAAGGCACTAAAAGTAGCTTTCATTCTCCCTATTAAAATTAATGTGAAGATAAATGAAGCCTAGAAAAATCAAATGGGATGTAATATAAAAATGATAATAAATATCCAAGGAATATATGGAAAAGAAAGGCATAATACATGAAAACAGGCTTCAGATATGATATAAATTCTGTCTTAAGTTCTGTTGCTTAAAAGATGGGAATATCTCAAACATAAAATACATTCATAATAAGAAAATGCCAGACTCATATAATTTGAGAATTAGGTAAAATTTGCAATCAAGGGTGAAGTTTACCTTTTTAGGGTTATTGACCAACATCAATAAATTACAATTACTAATAATTCTCACTCAACAAGAGAGAAACATGGTCCCTGTACTATTATTCACTATTCCTTTTCTGAAGTAAACTCATTTCATGTCTGATTATTGGTATGGAATCTGGCCATCATATTTCTTTGGAGAAAAGGAAACAATGGTAGTTGTAGGAAACCTGCTCCGGGGACAAATGCTTTAAAAACAAACACAGAATTTTAACTACAACATTGGCAAATGTTCCTTCATTCACATCCAATTCTCATGCCTGATGGTGGTTGAAAAGTGACCTTGGATACTTAAAGGTTATTGCATTGGAGGACAAGATCTGGCAGATTCAGTCACGCTAAAAAGGCTTAAAACATGTGCCAAACAAGAGGCATAATTCCTTGAACAAAGGGCAACCTAGTTCAGTTAAGGGAGAATAAGGACAAGGCTGGTGGTACAGTGATGAGTTTTCCAGCTGCTACTCTTCAAATCCATTTAATGCAGTGGTGGAAGGATTACTTCACCAATGAAATTAGAGATACTAGAAAATAATTTAGTAATTTCTGAAACAATTTAATGACAAAGAAATATTGTTTTGTTTTGTTTTCAGTATCACTTTAAAAAATTCTGTTAAACAGAACAAAGCATAAGATATGTAGAAGTAAATATAAATGACATAAATTCAGGACAGAAGATTACTTAAGAAGAACATTAATTACTATTTTACATTTAGACAATTTGTGATAATTTAAAAATCACTTCAATACATCATCTCTTTTTCAAATTTTAAAAATTACTTCAATACATCATCTCATCTCTTTTTATTTTGACAACAATCTTATGAAGTAGATAGTAAAGTATTATCTGCAATTACATATTAAGTATTCTAGTGCAAGTCTACTTTAGGCCAGTCTAGTGAATCAGGCTGTAATAGTAATATAATTTGAATCTGAAGACCTCTTTTTATATTGGCAAGTAAGCAGGTACTTAGCACCCTGTTTCAAGTTAAGCAAAGGTAGCAGGTACTTAGCACTTATCAATTGATCAAGCCTCTGTTGGGAAACAAAAGGTAGGAACTCCTGTCTCCTGTTACTGAGTTAACAGGAAGGGATTGGCTGAAAGAGCCCTAATAAGGGACAGTCAGAATTTCTTGGGACCAACATCTGGGGGCAGAGCAGCTACAGAAGAGAAATGAGAAGTGAGAACTGAGTTAGAATTTCCTGAGAACTTGTGGTGACAGAGCTTCTTCTGAAGAGGAAACCAGTAGGCTGTAGAGGAGCTTAGGATCCCAGAAGCTTCCCCCTCATCCCCCTGCCCTAGCTGGACAAGGTGATTCTGATTTTTTTTTAATGCACTGTAGAAGACAGAGGAAGCATGACCAGGATGCTAAGACTTTGTCTGTTTGTGGCTTGGTGGAGCCTTGAATTCCTGAGAACAGAAATTGTGAAGGATTTGAGATGAACTGGACCCTGTGAACTTTTGTGTGGAGCATGACCTACTCAGAGAGCTGGACAAGGAACTGGGAGCTATCTGCCTTTGAATCCAGGTAATTGATTATTGAATAAGTGACTTATTTAGTTAACTTAGTGTGCCCCATGAGTGGAAGACTTTGACTATTGTATTTTGAGATGGTTGAATGACTGAGTAAGGAGGCAAGCCTCCTGAAGGATGATTGAATGACTGTGTTACTAAGTGATTGTTCTCTGTTCAAAACTTTGTGACCACTTTGGTGGAAATTATGTGGTCACTTTGATGATATGTTATTGTGAATGCTATACTATGATTTTCTGTGAAAAATTCTAATATTGTGAATGCTATGCCTTGATTTTCTGTGAATGTTTTGCTCTGATCTGTCATGGAATAGAGTACTCACTATACCGTGCAAACAGAACCTTAAAAGGTATTCACAGTAGTATTATTCTGGAAAGCTGCTCGTACATGGCATCACACAAGCTTAGGGTTAAAATGCAATGAGAGTGTCAAAGGATAGGAAGAGGCAATTTTCAATGGAAGAAATTCAAGCTATCAAAAATAAATGAGAATGCTCTTAATTACTAATAGGTAGAGAAATGAAAATTTAAAGCACTTTGAGGTGCTTCACAAACATCAGATTGGTGAGGGTGACAAAAAAAGAATGATTCAAATGATGACTGGTGGGCCTGTGGGGAAATATGTATACAAAAGTACTATTGGTGGAGCTGTGAACTGATTTGGTTATTCTAGAAAGCAATGTGTAATTGTACCCAAAAAGTTGCTAAACTGTGATACCCTTGCAATACCACAATTGAGCCTATACCCCAAAGAGTTTGACAAACAGAACTGACTGAGAACCAAGTGATCCTGACCTGTTTTGGGACCCCAGGCTGATGAATTGCCTGGGACTGACCAGACATTGTCACTTGGATTTCTGATTAACTTGTATATCTCCAAACTCTCCTCTCCCCAGATGCCCAAGCTTTCTCTATGGACTTTGGCATGGTATACAAACCAAATGATCTGGTGAAACTGAGATGCCTAGCTGCTCTTACTTGCAACCTAATAATTCTCTCTGCTTTGGTACTCTATGTAAACCCTGTCCCAGTACCCTTCCTTGAATACTACAGCACCTGCTGTGGGTACCTTGAGCTGCAATTACTCTGGCTTGATTAAAGACCTCCATTTTGTTGTGATGTTTTCATTAAAATTTCAGGTTGACAAGTTCAAAGAAAAAGGACAAAGACTCATATATACAAAAATATTTATAATGCCTCTTTATATGATAGGGGAAAAATGGAAACTAAGCGGGTCCCCTTTAATTGGGAATTGGATGAACATATTATGCTAGATGAAAGTATGTAATAGGATATTGTTGTGCCATAGGAAATGACAAAAGAGGTAGTTTCAAAACAGCCTGGAAGGACTTGAATAAACTGATGCAGAATGAAGTGAACATAACCAGGAAAACAAAATCATAACAACATTTTAAAGAAAAAGAATTTTGAAAGATTTAAGAATTCTGATCCGTGCCAAGACAAACCATGATCCCAAAAGTCCAAAGATGAACCATATTACCTATGTACTGCCAAAAAAGTGAGAGACTCAATGCAGAATATGATATATATTTTGGTCATTGCCAATAGAGGAATTTGCTGTATGTGACTATATCATACTTGTTAGGAGTTTTCTTTGTTCTTGTTGTTCAAGAGGGAAGGGGCAGAAGGAAGAGAGAGGAGAAAGAAAATGCTTGTTGATTTTTAAAAATCAAATCAAATGAGCAAAAAGAATAGAATGAGAGATTCATGAACTATAAAATGCTTCACTAATAAAAAAGTATAAACTGAACACTATTCCAAAGGTTAAAAAATACAATAATTCAGACTAAATGACTAATCCCTTCCATATTTGTTTTCATCATTGTAACTAGTCACACTAGGTCAGAATGGCATTCTCACAGAACAATGGGAATTCTTCTAAAACTGCTAACATCAATTCTCCACATACTGGATCCTTTGTGCCTGAAGCAATAAGAAAACCAAACCAATAATAATTCACAGAATCCCAAACCTTTCAAAGGCAAAACAGTCCAGCCTACATAAATTCAGTATAATTCCTACCACATTTATGAAAATAAGGCAATAAGATCTTAAGTGAAATGTCCAAGGTTAAGTGGCCAGCAAATGTCAAAACCAGTCTCCTTTCCATTATTAGCATTTACCTTCAGATGCTGAAGTATAACTGAGATGCACTTAAAGCCAGAAACAAAAATCATCTTTACGAAGGATTTGCAAACTTAATTTACAATTTGTGGCCACACCTAACAGAAGCTTTTGTTTTATTTAACAAAAGGAATATTACCTTTCAAAATCTCTCCAATTTATCCCCTCTTTTCCACTCCCACCACCTTGCCTATCTATAGTCATTCTCCTCTCTAGTACATGCAGTACAACACTGCAATCTTCATCCTTCTATGAGTACCTAACAAATTAAATCCAAACTGTATCCTTACTTTCAAGGGCCACTGAAATTTGGCCCCAAACTAAATTTTCAGTCTTATTTCCCAGAGCTCTGCCAACCTATATCTTTAATTCTCTATTCCAATCATACCAGACTGTTTTCCATCCCTTCTGTTGATTTCCTGTTTCTGTTCCTGTTCCTGATTTTCTGTATGATTCTAAGATCAGGCAATCATCTTTACCTGAAATACCTTTTAAAATCCTGTCCATTCTTCAAGCTGAGCTCCAATGATACCCTTCCATACAAACTAGAAGTGATCTCTCTCAGAATTTCTATATTATTTTGTTTGTATATTTTTTAAAAATCCAGATGTTATTGTAGTCATTTATGCAATTTATCCCTATGTAAATTCACTGAATATAGTATCTATATCTTAGTAAACAGTACTTTGAAAATAATAAGTATTCAGCATATACTTGTTTATACATATTACTGCCCCCATTAAAATGTAAGTTTCAGGAGTGCAGAGACCCTAAGGTTTAACATGCTGTCTGGCACATACTTAATAAATGTTTGTTGATTGATAGGGTAATTTTTTTAAAAACTGAATTAACTTGAAGGAACAAATAATTCTTTGAAAATCCTGTCAGCCTATATGCTCATTTGATTTTATTTTTATGATAAAACACTTCTTGATAGAAGATCACTTAAATAAATGGAATTCAAGTTCATGATATGTAGTGAGTCGTATACTTTCACGACACATATATACAGTGAGAATCATCATTGTTAATAGCAATAAACATTTATAAAGTGGTTACTAAGTGTCAGGCACTGTGCTAAATTAAATGGATCTCTTCCTTCAAGGAGCTCATATTCTTTTTTTTTTAATTGATTTGTTTGTTTACTTTTAGGTTACAAGATTCAGTTCTAGAGTCACTTGAGTTTCAGATTTTTCTCTCCTTCCTCCCCACCCCCGCCACGGTGGCATACAATCATGTATAGGATCTGCAAACTCTTTCACATTGTACAATAGTCTGGTTGTAGAGGTATTATAGCCAACAGAGTGAATAGTGAGAAAAGAGAAACAAAAGCCAAACATCAAAAAGAATGATAGCATGCATTGCTTCAGTCTCCTTTTAAACTCTGATATTTCTGGGTCTTTCTCTGAATGTAGACATCACCTTCCATCCTGAGACTTGTAGAGTTGTCTTTTAAATGTGCATTGCTGGGAAGCGTCCAGTTTTTCAAAATTGGTTGTCACACATATGATGTATCTGTGACTGTGTAT
>JAQQSW010006226.1:0-13999 GCA_028646575.1 Pseudocheirus occidentalis | reverse complement strand
CCTCTCTCTCTCCCCCTCCCTCTCATTCACAAACTCTGCTGAATTATAACTTTGCCCTGTCCTTCATCCCTCCCCATCTCTCTCTTTTGTTCCATGTCAGATTCTCTCCCTCTCTCCTGGCATTCTTTCTTGCATTTTTGCTTTCCACGTTCCCTCTCTCCTTTCCTTCCCACCCTGCTTTTTTCCAGTCTTGGTTAGTTCTGAAACTTGAAGTACCATCCATACCCAAAGAGGTCACAGTAACAGAATCCCAGAGTAGGGAGGGAAGCCTATTCCTCTTCCCCTTACCTGAAAAATAAGCCTCTCTCTCCCGTCCACATCCTATGGTTATTCATTCTCTTCTTGCACATACTCCAGGACAGTGAATTCATTACCATCCTAGGTGGTTCATGTCACTTTGAGAGAGGTTTCAGTTTTCCCTAATTTGGCCAAAATCTTGATCCTTGTATATTCTCCAGTCTGTCCAAAAAAAACCTGAATAAACATTGAAGTAATATCTAAATATGAATTGATGTTATCATTCATAATAAGCCAAGTCAATAAGCATTAATTAAGCACTTACTGTGTGCCAGGCACCTTGGTAACATCTATACAGCATAACAATGATAACTAGCATTTATATAGTTTTGAGGTTTAGAAAGTGTTTTATAAATACTATCATGCACCTCTCTGAGCTCTGGTTTCATCATTTATCAAATAAGGGGGGGGCAGATTTGATGATTTTTAAGGCCCTTTCCCACTCCTAATCAAAGCTTCCATGTCCCCAGAAGCAATCTAATAATAATAACTGACATTTATTATAACTAGTGCTTTAAGGGGCTTTACAAATGTCATCTCATCTTATCCTCAGAACAGCCCTGGAGATTAGGAAACTGAGGCAAACACAGGGGAAGTGACTTATCCAGGGTCACACAACACAAGTGTCTGAAGCAGAATTTGAATGCAGATCTTGACTTCAAGCCTAACGTTCACCTAGCTGTCTGGAGGTTAGCTATCATATACTCTCCCAAATTTGCTCACATTACCTTAGAATTATAGAAATATAAGTGAAGAGAACCTAAAGGTTATTTGTTCTAAAACCCTCATTTTGCAGATACGGCTGCTGAAAGGACTTGTCCAAGATCACTGGGTCGATGAGTCAGTGACAGAACTGAGACCTTGGCATTTGGGTATTTCCTCCTGCCAATGAATTCCAGGATCCAAACTCTCACCGTCTAATACTTCCTTTCCTAAGATGGAAAGTTTCATGGAATCCTGGGTTTAGGACTGGAAGGAGCCTCAGAGGTCCTCTAGTCTGGCTCTTTCATTTTACAAATAGGGAAACTGAGGTTGGAAAAATTAAGCAACTTACCCCAAGTCACACGGTTAGCCTTAAAGGGCTGGAGCTGGGATTGGAATTCAGATCCTTTTGTCTCCAAGCCCAGTGTGTGTGTGTGTGTGTGTGTGTGTGTGTGTGTGTGTGTGCGCGCGCACGTGTGCGTGTGTGTGCGCGTGTGTGTGTGCGTGTGTGTGCGCGCGCGCGTGTGTGTGCGCGCGCACGCTGCAGCTGGAGTGCCTGTTTTGAGGAAAGGAGCTTAAGAAATACAACTCATTCCCTTTCCTCTTACTCCTCCCCTCAAGGTGCTTCCTTCTCTTCTGAGGACTCCAAAGTGGCAGCTCCCACCCCAGCTTTGGCCCTACCTCATTGTCAGGGTACAGGGCTGGTACAGGTCCAGCAAGAGCTGGTAAAATAAATTAGCGTACACTTTCTGCCACAGTAGAGGAACTTGGGTAGCATCCTACATGTGAGGCATGCCCCCGTTCTATCCAGTTATTCAGCTAGTCCTCTTAGGGTCCCACTTTCTGTTCTCTCCTCTGCTCCTAATGCTCTCAGCTGCTCCCTCCCTCCCACTACTACCCTCCATAGCTTTCATAGCTGCCTTTTTTACTCCTTTACCCAGAGGGATCCCAGCCTCCAAATCCTCACTTACACCCTCCTGAGTGCTAGTGTTACTATCTGTGCTGCACGCGCACACACACACACACACACACACACACACACACACTCATTCACTCGCTCACTCTTTCAGTTCTGAAGCTGTTTCCCTGCCCCTTTGCTCCAGAACCCACTCATTTTCCCCTTCTTTTAATTACTCCTCCTCCGCCTACTCAGAACCCAAAGTCTCCCTCTGTTTCTTTCTCCCTCACTCCCTACCCTCCATCTTTTCTTCCCCCATTGACCTTCCCTTCAGGCCTTTCTCTTTAGACACTAACACTGTATCTTGTTCATTTCTCCTTTTCTTCCCTTCCCCCACACTCAGA
The DNA here is from genome assembly GCA_028646575.1 of Pseudocheirus occidentalis. Classification (NCBI taxonomy): domain Eukaryota; kingdom Metazoa; phylum Chordata; class Mammalia; order Diprotodontia; family Pseudocheiridae; genus Pseudocheirus; species Pseudocheirus occidentalis. Next base: position 11,698 of record JAQQSW010006226.1, on the reverse strand, counting down.
CCTTCCCCTTCAAACTGACCCTTTCCAGTTTACTTCCAGGAACCCCAAGATCAGCAGCTTTTCCCATTCTCTTCTCTTCAGAGACTCCAGTTGGGAATGAACCAGCCTCCTTCCCTTCCCTAGATTCTTGGGTTTCCTTCTCAGTCCTAGACTCTCCCAAGAGTCTGACACCTTCTCCTCTGCCCCAGGCCAAGACTGCACCCCTCCCCCTCCCCTCTGCTCTATTTATATGCAAACTCAGTGAGCTGAGCAGGGGAGCATCGAAGCAGAATGATTGTGGGGACTTCAAAGTCAGCCACGGGGATCTCTAAAAAGTGAGGCTTGGCCAAATAGGGGAGAAGGGGGGAGGGGATGAAGGGGACAGGATCTCCACAGAGATCTGTGCACAAAGGGAGAACACAAGGAGAGATCTCATCTTCCCCTCCAAGCAACGCATTCCTTTCCAGGTTAGTGCTTTTGAAAGGTTCCATTATTTCATTCAATCTGCACAAAGCCCTGCAAGGTGGGCAGAACAGGCACAATTATTCCCATATTACAGCTGGGGAAACTGAGGAACAGAGAGGGAAAAATGACGCGGGTTGCTAGGAGATGTAGTGGATGGCATTTGGAAGCCAGAAGAGCTGAGTTCAATTCAATAAGCATTTATTAGGCACCTGCTGTGTGCGAGGCACTGTGCAAAGTGCTGGGGATACAAAAGGAGGCAAAACACTCTCCCTTCCCTCAAGGAGTTTCAACTCTTGTCTCAGACACTCTGTGGCCCTGGGTAAGTCAACTAACCTCTCCTGGCTTCAGTTTCTTTATCTCTTATGGTTGTTTGGTTGTGTCCAATTCTTCATGACCGCAAATGGAGTTTTCTGGGCAAAGATACTGGAGGGGTTTGCCAGCTCACTTTACAGATAAGGAAACTGAGGCAAACAGGGTAAAATGACTTGCCCAGAGTCATACAGTTAGTGTCTGAGACCAGATTTTAACTCAGGCCTTCCCAGCTCCAGGCTCATCACTATCTACTGTGCTACCCATTCTTTGTCTGTAAAATGGGGACAATAAAGCACCAACCTGGGGCAGATCATCAAAGGATGTGCTGTAGGTAAAGTACTTGAAACATTACATGAACGCTGGCTGTTTGGATGGATCAAAGGATTTTAGACTTTTATATTTTAGACAATAGGATTTCTTATTTTTTTAGAGCTAGGATGGGTCTTAAAAATTGCCTAGTACACCCCCCTGCACACACTACTCCCATTTTACAGGTGAGCACATTAAGGCTTGCATACATAACCAGCACTAGCCGAAGGCCCCACTTACATCTACAAGCTGGAGAGCTTTGATTTCAAATTCAGTTCTTTTAACTCTAAATCTTCATTTTCTTCGCATTCTGAGAACCTTGATTCCCTGGGCCTCAGTTTCCCGTTATGTAAAACAGAGAAGGGCAGTTTGGACTTTTAACTCTTCCAAGTTCCTTCCAGCTAGGATTCTATTTTCCTATGACTTATACAAGGCCAGTGACTAAACTGGGACAGGAGGGTATGTAGGGTCTCACTGTTCTGAGGCTGTATTGATTGACTCAAAAATTGTTAACTCTCAGAGGAAACTTAACTGTCCTCTAATGAGAATCCCATTCTCTCCTCTTCTCCTCTAGAAGAGACTTTGAAGGCTGTTGGAACCAACATTCCCCTTCATTTTACAAATGAAGGAACTTAGGCTTGGGTGACTTTCCCAGGGGTATATACTTAAGAGAGCATCTGAGGCAAGATTCAAACTCAAGACTTCTACTCACTATGCCACTAAGATGTCTCATTTTCGATAAAAGGAACCCGGGGTCCAGAGAGCACATGTTTACAGAGCCAATCAATGGCAGAGCTTGGACTGAAAGTCCAGTCCCCTCTCCCTTCACAGTCCAACTGCTTCCCCAGAAGGGTACAACTGCCTAGTTCCTTCAGTTTACCCTTCAGAGACCCTAAGTGAAAATAAAGACACAGCTGAAGGCACATCTGGACAGTTTGAAACTTGAATAGCCTTAACCAATATCCCCCCAATTGCACCTCTCTTGGGAATGAAGAACCAGCCAGCTGCTCCAGCCCTTGGGCCTCTGAGATGGCCTTTTGATCAGGCCTGAGCTGACTGTTGGGGCAGAATCGTGCTAAGCATTCAAGAACAGATCTGCCCTCAATTTAATGGGAAGGTAAGAGATTCATGAGCAGCAGAAATAGAGGTGGGTCCACCATTAGAAAAAGCTGATTTATGGAAAGCCACACTTCAAAAGCAGATGAATTAAGGACTGGTTATTCCCTTGGCAAAATGATTATTCATGGTCATTGTCTGAACCAGACCAGCAGATGACATCACAGGCATTTCCAAACCATGTCACCACACTCATGCCTCATCCCAACCCCGCTTTCTGTGTTATATCTCTCCATTAGAATGTGAGATCCTTGGAGACAGAAACTGTCTTTCTTGTTTTCTTGTGTATCTCCAGTGCTTAGCATAATGTTTGACACATTGTAAGCACTTAATAAATGCTCCGTTTGTCTATTATTCATCTGTAATTCCATCCATTTATATATCTATCAATTCATCCATCCATCCATATATCTATTCATCCATCTTTCCATCTATTATCTATCTACCAACCCATCTATCCATCTCTCTTATCTATTTATCTATATCTATCATCCATTTATCAATCCATCCCTCTCTCTATCCATCTATCTATCTTTCTATTATCTCAAGCTCTCTTTTAAGACAATTTTTGCCATTTCTTTGTCTCCTTAGCCATTGGCACAGGTGCCTGGTAAAAGTTGTGTAAATGCTTTATCGTCATCCAATAGAAACTGCAGGATCATAGATTGCAGGCTGAAAGGGCCCTTCAAAGACAGCCAGCTCCATTTCTCAATTGAAAGATGAGGAGACTGAGGCCTAGACAAGGAAAAGTAGCTTTTTCTAGGTCACCCAGATAATAGAGGACAGAGCTGGAATTTCTGCCCCTTCCTTTAGACTCCAAATCCAGCTTTCTTTATACTATGCTATGGACTACTGGGGAAGGAAAGGGATTTCTTTGTGACTTTGGGTGAAGTTAATAATAGCTAATAATGGTTACTAGTATTTAATAATAATAGCTAGTATTTCAATGATGCATTAAAGTGTTTTCTGTTATATTTACTTATTATATTACCGTCTATATGTAACATTTACCCGTTTTTTTACTCTATGTATTGGTCTTTAAGAGTAATGATATGTCATGTGCCTGGAGCCTGCAGGGTGTTGGTACTGTTGCTTGCCAGACTCAAGGCTGGCACTGGTTATCAACCTACCGCTGGGCTAAGGCCAGTGATCTGGAAGCTGGGTGGAGCAAAGGGCTCCTGGCAGTGCCTCAAGATGCTATTGTGGGTGGTAAAACAACACAAGGGAACTATAAGTTCTGATTAAATCTGGCAGGCTAAGCCCAAGTCCCAGATGGGGCTCAGAGTCACGAGAGATCTCAGAGACCACACTGTCTAATCCATACCTAAAGGAAAAACCCCACCATGACACAGCCAATACATAGGCTGCTTTAAGACCCTCAAGAAGGGGATGCCCACCATGTGCTGAAGCAGCCCCTTCCTCTTGTCCTCAGCTCTAATTGTAACAAAGGTTTTCTCTCCATCCAGCCTAAATCTGACTTCCTATGACTCTCACACTTGCCTCTCTCTATAATTCTGCCTTCTGGGGCTGAAGCAAAAAAAAAAAAACGCTCATTGCTTTTTCGTTTGCCAGGCTCATAGAGAGGTAGGAGGTAGCTTAAATTTAGATTCTAAATCTTAGAGGAAGTTTGCAATCCAACCATTGGCCCACTGCCTGGATGCTTTTTCCAGCCCTCCTGTCTTTGTGACCGTGGGCAGGTTATCTAACCTCTGTGAACTGAGACTCTGCATAGCTGTAAGGACTTTTCATACCAGAAAAATCACAGGCCCTCGACATATTGATACAGGCAGTATACAGGGTGTTTGTCCTGACACTCTTGGTTCAAACTATTAAAGTGCACTAAAACTTTGGGGACATGCTGTATCACAACCTAGATAACCCCTTCTTTGTCAACAAACTTTTTGGGGCATCTTAGTAGCTGGGGGCCATGGGAAGAAGGATGGATGAAGAGGCAGCAAAGGTGTCCTGAGAATCTTGCTGTTAATTAGCTGTGTGACCTTGGGCAAATCACTCCACTCTGGTGGTACCATTCAGGGAGATGGCTTTAGGCTCTGACCAGAACTTCATCATCCCTTAATCTGATGAGTCTGGTGAGCACTTTGTGTGAGCCCGAGGAAACCAGAGCTGTGGATCCTAAACCACCAAAGACTCCACTCCCTATCCCCAGCCTTTCCTGTCATGCCTCAACTCACCAAAGACAGCACAGAGAAGGACCTTTTACCACTGCTAAGCCACTGATGCCAGACTTAACTGTTCTCTTGCCCACTCCAGCCACTCTCACTACCAGGTACAGACCAGTCTCACTCCTGGCGCTCCAAAGCCATCCTCAAACCCTAAATGTCCTGACTTAAGGGTTCAATCTCTCTTTGAACCAGCCCTTCCCCCAATCTCCACACTGTGGGAGCAGACCAAGGACATCTCCCTTCCTGTGCCTCCTTCCACCTCTGTACCTCAGAGTGTATGCCCCCCCCACCGCCATTCTTTCTACACCCCCAAAACAATGAGTTTTACAAGAGAATTCCCTTCAGGGCCCCTTTAAATAGCCAGCTTACCTCCTTGTATATTTAAAATAGGATTTTACATCCCTGCAACTTCTCAGAAACACAAAGATTACACCAAGCAAGGTGAACATGGACATGAATATAATAGTATAAAATAAAATCCTACTTTAAATACATGAGCAGGGGAGCCTTTTATTTAAACAGAATCTGAAATGAAGTGTATTAACAAGCATTTCTACCTCTGCCCCATCTCCCCATTTCCTTTTCATCCTCCGTTATCACCAGGCTGTCCCAGAATCCCTATGGGAGTGGTTGGGTGATGGGGAGAATGTACCCCTTCTTCTGTTTCCTTTTCTCACGCACCACCCCCAGCCATCCCAGAACCTTCTCTCAATGGCTAGGCAGGAAGAATATCTCCACTTGGGATGCTCTGCTGCCTTCCTCAGCCTGCTCTCCTTCTCAATGAGTGGAAGGGATAGTGAAGGAGAGGAATGACAGGCAGGATATAAAAAGATCTGGACAGGGCAGTGCACTGGACAGAATCTAGTAAGATGAAATTCAGTAGGGATAAAAGTAAAGTCTTTCGCTTGGGTCCAAAAAAAATCGATTTCACAAGCAGAATATAATAGAGGTGAGGCTACATTAATGACTTGTCTGAAGAAGATTTGGGGAGAAACTTCTTTATCAGTTAGCAACATGCTATAGCAGCCCACCCCCTCCCCAAGAACTAGTGTAATCTTGGGCTGCATTAAGAGAGACCTTACCTCTAGGAATAAAGGAGTGATGGTTCCTTCCATACATAGCTGTGATCATGTGACATCTGGAGTATTTGTTGTATTCTGGACATCTAAGTTTTTAAAAGGATACTCATAAGCTGTGTGTGTGGAGAGGAGGACTGGGTGAAGAGGCAGAACCAGTAGCATTTGTCAGTGGATTGAATATGGAACATTAGGAGAAGAACGATTTTATCTGAGAAGTATGTCATTTCTTAGTTCTAAACGGCCTAAGTCTGAGTTCAACTCATACCTACTATGAGCCCCATCCAGGATTCTAGTCTGGGCTACCAAGGCCCTAATCCAAACTCCAGATAACATATTGTCCTACCAGAACTGGCACTTGGAATAATGCTGTGGATAAGTTCGCTTACCTTAGCAGTTTATTTTCCATAGAAGATGAGATTGATACATGCATTGCCAGAGCTGGTCCAGTATTTGGGAGGCCCTGAAGGAAAGCATGGAAGAGAAGAGATATTAATTGGTTGATTGTTGCCCTTCATTCTCAAAGAGAGCCAAAATGACATCACTATGCTAAAGTCAAGTTTCAGCGTGTCCAGCTGTGGCTGACCAATACGAGCTTGGAATGCTCTTCCACAGGTGGGACACAAATAGTCCATGTGAACACCTGGGGTAGATTCTCCAAATCTGTGCATCCTGAATTTCCTTGGAGCTTTCTCAATTCTGCTTTGCTCCTAGAGCGCAGCACCTTCTCTGATGGGGGCATGCCCTGCTGAGCAGTCCTGTGACAGTGTCCCCCATATCACACAATCAATTCCAGGTATTAGACTGACTTTCACACTGAAGGTCTGCAAAGCCATTGTGCTGACCTCATTACTGTGTGCCAGTGAAACCTGGACAATCTAACAATGACATGCCAGGAAACTGAATTACTCCCTTTGAAAGGTCTTAAGAAGATTCTGAAGATCACCTGGCAAGATAAGGTACCAGACACTGAGGTCCTTTCTCAAGCTAAAATGCCAAGCACTAAACCCTACTGCAGAGTGCTCACCTCTGAAGGGTTGGCCATGTTGTTCAAATGCCAAATGTCCATTTGTCCAGGAGACTATTTTGTGGAGAACTTACACAAATCAAGTGCTCCCACAGAGGTCAGAAAAAGCCATACAAGGACACTCTCAAGGCCTCTCTGAAGAACTTCAGTGAGACATGGGAGACACAGGCACAGGACCACCCAACACAGCGTGCTTGCTTCAAAGAAGGTGCTGTGCTGTGTGAGCAAAGCAAAATTGCAATAGCTCCAAAGGAACACAAGATGCACCAATTTAGACACATCTTCATCCCAAATGTACATGCAGACTACTTCTGCCTTACCTGTGGCAGAGCTTTCTGAGCTCACAGTGGTCTGAATAGCCACAGTCAGTGATACTATACATCGATCCCAGCATCATAACATCATTTTGGTGTTCTTTGAGAACCAAGAACAACAACCTCAGGGGAAGTTGATGTACGCCTACCTCTTAGCTCATCTTTGCTTAACGCATTGGTTAGGTTTCTTTTAATACTAAATTAAATTCACTTTATTTCAATTAACAGAAATCTATTTTTCTCCCTCCTACCTCCTCCACCCCTGCAAACACTGAGAGAAAAACAAAAACAAAATCCTTACAACAAATATGAATAATCAAGCAAACAAATGCCCTTGTTGGTCAGGTCCAAAAAAGTTTATGTCTCAATTGATACTTTGAGGCCATTTGGGAATTTTTAATCAATGCCACCCCCCCAAATCGATCTGGAAGAACCCTGGAACTCTATAGAATGTCACTGACATATAGACTCCCGGGTGAGGAAATTCCTTCTCCCAAACCAGTCGGCGCCTTCTCTGTAACACATAATCTTAGCTACCTCAAGCAGAGAGATTCGGCGACCACTCAGGGTCTATGCCAGAGCTATGATTTCATGATCCTGAATGTAAAGAACCAGTGAAGGCCCCATATCTACAGAGGTCATGTCTGTTCCTGAATCTACATGCTACACACACCCCAACATTAAGCCAGTGCCTGCCTACAGAGGCTGCCTCAGAGGCCCAGATGGCCTGACGAGGCAACGGCATGGTTTGTGAACTGAGTATGTTGGAGAAATAAGATACAAGAATGGGTTGTTTTTATTTTCAATGGAAAAAGAGACAGTAGTTTGGTCTTTGGAGTGTTTCTCTTTTTAAAAAAATATCAGACAGTGCCATGATGAGTATAATGGCACTTTCATTGGATAAATGAGAAATCTAGGCGGCATGAGTATGTGCCTCAGTTTCCTCATCCGTAAACTGGAGATAATAAGAGAATCTGTCTCACTCTAAGAATCAGATGAGAAAACATGTGCAAAATGATTTGCAAACTTTAACATGCTATATAAATGCTGGTTGCTGCTGTCGCCATCATCAATGTTGTTATTATGGCAACAAGACGGTCTGTGTTTTTAGGAGCGACAAAGTGAGAGGAAGGGTTTTCCATTAGAGGAATGAGGCTGCAGGGCAGCCTGGGTCTCATTTTCATTGGAGAAACAAGGCAGAATTTGGCTTGTGATGTTTCAATTAGAGAAGAGTCAGAGGGATGGTCTGTGTTTCATGTCCATTGGAGAATCACCGAAATATGATGATGGAGGAGGGCTGCTCGCAGGCTCACAGGTTCAGAGGAAACACCAGAAGCCCAGTGGGAGATGGGAATGAAGCAGATTAACTTCTGACCCTGGATACAAGTCTCTGGAGTGAAGAGCACAGTCTGGGGGAGCAGGGTGCAGAGCTCAGGGCCTCTGGGAGAGGGATGTCACTCCCCTCCTCCCCACACCCCTCCTCCAAATGTCAAGGCTTCCCCCAGCAGCTGCCCCCACCCCTGGGTATCAGCTGATCAGCCCCCTCTGAGGGAGGCCCACGCTTAGCCTCTAGGATTCTTCTCATTAGCAGTGCAGAATTAGTGAGTTCACTGGGAGGGTGTCAGGCAGGGTCAGGGAACAGGTCCCACAGCTAATTAGCAGCTTTTTACCTTCTTTTGTTTGAGCCAGAGCCCTTCTTTTCTTCCTCCTCCTCAAAACATAATATGATTAAATACGCTGGGACTATCACCAATAATAGAATTAAAGATGATTGAAAAAAGAAAAACAGAAAACCTGTTCTGCCTCCTTCCCTCCACGGTGCCCAGACCTCTGCCAACGGTAAGAGAGAGAATGGAGCTGGACTCGAGGAGGAATTGCCTCCCCATGGGAGCCAGGCTGGCATGGCTGCTAAAGGAGAAGGAAGATTGGATGGGGATTCACAGGACCGGGTTCGAGCTTGAGCTCTTTTGATGCTTTGTGGGTCACTCCCTGAGTCCCAGATTTTACCTTTAGATTGGAAGGCTGGAATAAACAATAACGACTCACATTTCTATAATGTTTTTCAATGGCTTGCTTCAGAACAACTCTGGGAGGTAGATGGGGCAATATTACGATCATAGATCATCCAAGATTATATATTCATGGACCTAGAGCTGCAAGAGAGAGGCCATTTACTCCAATAGCTCCATGTTGTAGGTGGGGAAGATGAGGCCCAGGATGGTTAAGTGGTTTGCTCAAGGTCACATAAGTATCAGAGGCAGGATTTAAAACCAAGTCCTCTGACTCATAAAGTCAACCTTTTTGCCGTTGGCATTATTCCCATTTGACGCGTGAGGGACCTGAAGCTGAGAGAGAGTGGGGTCTTGTTAAAAGCAATAGTTAATGAATGTCAAAGATGGGATTCGAACCCAGGTTTCCTGACTCCCAAGTCCAGCACTCCTTCACTCCATCAGACTCTCAAGGTCCCCTTCAGAGCTGACCTTCTATGATTCTTGGCTTGATTGCCAGATACTCCCTCATTATGTCCCTAAAGTTGGTGCATTCTAGGCTCCTGACCTTCATATCACACTCCACACACACTGCCAAGGGCCAGAGAATCACAGTAAATTAGAGCTGGAAGGACTTAGGAATTTACTTAACCAAACACCCTGATATTATGAAGGAGGAAATACAGGCTCAGAAATATGGTACTTGTTCAATGTCACACAACAGCGGGGTCAGAACTAAAACTCAGGGCTTCCGATTCCAAATTTGGCACTCTTTTCATTGAGCTACACTATCTTTTAATGTTTTTGTGTGTCTATTTGTCTGTCTGTCTGTCTGTCTATATGTCTGTTTCTGTCTCTTCTGCTAAAGTAAGTATAAAGACTCAAGGGAAGGAGAGATTCTGAAGAAACTTCTAACTACTTTGAACATGTAGAAAGAATGCCCAAACCTTTCTCCCCATGAAGGAGTGGGAGAGAAGCAATAGCAGCTCTAATTAGTCCTTAAACTCCCTCATTTTAGCTCCAACTAGGCCTGTCATTTGAGGGGCTTCAGTCTGGTAAACAAATTTACCATTCCCCTTTCAGTCCCTTGTGGGGTCATTGGTCATCAATCCTGTCTGAAGAGGCCTCATGGCCTCAGCCTGACCTCACTACCCATGGGTTCCTTGGTCATTTCAGCTGCCTAAGTTATCTAAGTAGTATGATTATCATAAGTCATGAAAAATAAAAGAGAAAGATGGTTGATCTACCAATGAATTCTACAGCTGCGCCTGATGCTAAGTCAGGGGGATACAAAGACCAAAGGCCTGAGTGGAGAAGGAGCAGAGAGATGGAGAACAAGCTGGGAGGTGGCTCTTCTGGGTCTCTGACCATTCCTCCTGTTCCTCCTCAGTCTCCTTTGTTGATTCAGCCTCCGCATCAGGTCCTCTAATTGTGGATCCCCAAAGTTCTATCCCTATTTTTCCCTCTCTACAAAGTCTCTGCCTGATACATTCATGGTGATCTCATTGGCTTCCATGGATTTAATTATCCTCTCCATGCCAATGTCAGAAAAGACAACTCCAGTCTCTTCCCTGAGAGCCCTGAACCATCAACCACCACCTATTGGACACTGGGGATTAGATGCACTATAGACATCTTAATGTATTCCAAAGAGAACTCACCATCTTTCCTCAAAAAATTCCCTAGTCTTTCTTATTTCTGTCTAGGAATCATCAGATTTTGGATCTGTGATGCCATTCATGCTCTTCAAAACAAAGGACAGTGAACAACAACAATATAGTCACCTGCACTGAAATTTTGGGCCCAAATCTCAAACTTTACATTTGTTCCTATTACATTTTACTTTACTTAATTTAGCTGATTCTCAAGGTGGGAGTAGAGGGATCAAACTATGACTCTGGCTCAAATATACCCACAGACTTTTTTGTACAGCAGAGAACTAAGAATTGGGAATATTTTGCATTTTAGAATAAAGCTTTATTGTATTTGAAAACACAAAAAACACTGTTTTTAGCTATCTAAAAACAGATAGCAACCATTGGTCATAGTTGGCTGACCCCTGCCTAGCCTGAAATTGGTTTAGACTTGACAAAATTCATCCAACTTATTAGTGATCTGTCCCTACAAGCTTCATGTCATCAAATTTGATTTGATTATCTGATTTTTTATTTCATTATCAAATTTCAAATTTGATAAACCACCTACACTTTAATCCAAACCACCAATAAAAATTTTGAGCTGCCCTGGGGTTAAGAACAGATCCTTAGGACCCTCCCCAGAAGCTTCTCTCCAGGTTAACATCAGCCTGTTAATGACTGCTCTTAGTCTAGTCTTTCTCTGACCTGTGAATCTGCCTAATATCATTTATGCCATCTCTCTCCATTTTGTCCATAACCAGAACAGGATGGTTTGCTGAAATGCTATACCCATAGCATTTATCCATTTATCTAGCAGACAACTTAGCCAGTCAAAAAAGGAAACGAGGTTATACCAGAATGACCTCTTCTCAATGAAGCTGTGCAGGCTTGTAATAATCACTGTTTTCCTTTGTAAGGGCTCCCACATCATCCATTTAATAATGATTTCAAGAATTTTTCCTAGGAATCAAAGTCAAGCTCACCAGCCCATAGCTCTCAGACTCCAATCTCTTCCCTTTTTGATATCAGAAATGACATCTGCCCTTGCCTGATCCTGGATCACTCATTTTGCCCAAGACTGTTCCCAGATCGCTGACATAGACTCAACAAAAGCATCCACCAGTTTGTTCACTGCCGTAGGACCATCTCCTCCCTTATTGGGAGGGGTTTCCACTTCCATTCTTCCTTGACTCCTCAATTTCCTCCCAGGTCATCTCCAATGCACTAGCTATTCTCCCCTCTTCTCTCCATCTTGACTCTTTGGTGAACCATTTCAACTCTACACTCTCCTC
>JAQQSW010006225.1:0-13999 GCA_028646575.1 Pseudocheirus occidentalis | reverse complement strand
AAATGGGCAAAGGTGATCCTAAGAAGCCAAGAGGGAAAATGTCTTCATATGCCTTCTTCGTGCAAACCTGCCGAGAGGAACACAAGAAGAAGCACTCAGATGCTTCTGTGAACTTCTCAGAATTTTCTAAAAAATGCTCAGAAAGGTGGAAGACAATGTCTGCTAAAGAGAAAGAAAAATTTGAGGACATGGCAAAAGCTGATAAGGTTCGTTATGAAAGAGAAATGAAAACCTACATACTGTCTAAAGGAGAAACAAAAAAGAAGTTTAAGGATCCTAATGCACCAAAGAGGCCTCCTTTGACATTTTTATTATTCTGTTCTGAGTATTGTCCAAAAATCAAAGGGGAGCATCCTGGTCTTTTTTTGGAGATGTGAAAAAAAAATTGGGAGAAATGTGGAATAATACTGCTGCAGATGACAAGCAACCTTATGAAAAGAAGTCAACTAAAATGAAGGAAAAATATGAAAAGGACATTGCTGCATACCAGGCTAAAGGAAAACCTGATGTTAGTAAGAAGGGAGGAGTTGTCAAGCCTGAGAAGAGCAAGAAAAAGAAGGAGGAGGAGGAAGATGAGGAAGATGAAGAAGACGAGGAGGAAGATGAAGAAGATGAGGAGGAGGAAGAAGATGATGACAATGAATAAGTTGCTTCTAAAGCAGTTTTTTTCTTGTCTATAAAGCATTTAACCCCCCTGTACACAACTCACTCCTTTTAAAGAAAAAAAAATTGGAATGTAAGGCTGTGTAAGATTTGTTTTTAAACTGTACAGTGTCTTTTTTTGTATAGTTAACACACTACCGAATGTGTCTTTAGATAGCCCTGTCCTTTAGTGGTATTTTCAATAGCCACTAACCTTGCCTGGTACAGTATGGGGGTTGTAAATTGGCATGGAAATTTAAAGCAGATTCTTGTTGGTGCACAACACAAATTAGTTATATATAGGGATGTAGTTCATTTTCATCTTCAGTTGTCTTTGATGCAGCATATGAAATAATTGTTGTTCTGTTAACTGAATACCACTCTGTAATTGCAAAAACAAAAAAAGTTGAAACTGTTTTGTTGACATTCTGAATGCTTCTAAGTAAATACAATTTTTATTTTAAAAAAAGATGATTGAATGATTGAATTGATTGAATGATTGAATTACTAAATGATTGATTGACTAAATGATTATACTTTGTTGAAACTTTGTGACCACTATGGCCACTATGTGGCCATTTTAGTGATAAGTTGTTGTGAATGCTGTATTTTGATTTTCTGTGATAAGTTGCAACATTGTGAATGCTGTACCTATATTTACTGTGAATGTTTTGCTCTGAATAGAGTATTCACTATATTTTGTAATCAGAATCTTGAAAGCTGTTCACAGTAGCATTCTTCTGGAAAGCTGTCTGTGCATGGTGTTACACCCAGGTATGGGGTTCTGGTTTCTCCCAACCCAGTTAATAGCTTACAAAAGGCTTGACTGCTTGTTTAAAGGTTATTCTTAAATTTTTATGAATTAGTGTTATATCTTAATATTGTGGGCAACAGTTTGGTCTGAGATAACATTCTAATTCGAGTTTATCTTATTTTGGCTCTCCAGCATACTCTGAAGTTTGTATTTTAGTCAAAACACAGCAGGGAGAGGTCTTCCTGGAGCCAAGATGGCAAAGTAAGCAGTAAATTGTTGTAACTGTATTATATTTACCTTCAAAGAACCATAAAATAGTACCTTAAATCATGAACACCAGAACCAGCAAAAAAGGGGGTATGTGAAATGGTCTTTTTGTCCAAGAAACTTGGAAGATCAGCAAGGAGATCTGTCTCACTTGGGTAAAAGGGGAGCACAATCCAGGACAGGAAGCATCCTAGAAAGTCAACAGCAAGCCCCTCCTCAGAAAACCAGTGGTAGACCCTGAACCCCAGGAAAGGCAAAAACCAACACCAGGACCTCCATGTGCTTCAGCATAGCTAGGTAAATGGACAAATTTCAGCTATGAGGACTGCCATGGGCTTTGGGATAGCCCTGGGCAAACAGGCAGCCACCATCAGCCAGATCTTCATGTGCTTCAGTGTAGCTACAAGAAACACAGAAATATTTCACCAGTTCTAGCACATGCTAGATACCACTAGGACCCCAACTCAGCACCAGGTAAGTGACCAGACGTCTATGGCCTCCAGCAGTGCCACTCAACCCTATCACATCCCCTCAGAGAAGCACCCATCACAAGGTTCCCCTGGCCTCAGGGATACATTAGTGCAATGCAGCACAAGAAAAAGTGCTAGGGCCCACAGATTCTGGCACAAGAAACCTGAAGTAGTGGCCCTTATACCCTAGGAATAGAGCTCAAATTTAAAAGAAAGGAAAAAGGTAAAAAATCAGCAAACAACAACAACAAGAATCTGACTATGGACAGTTATTATGGTGACAGGGAAGATCAAAACACAAAGTCAGGAGAGAACAATAATATCAAAATGCCTACAGGCAAAACCTCAAAGAAAAATGAGAAGTGATCTCAAGCCCAGAACGAACTCATGGCAGAACTGAAAAAAGTTTAAAATCACATAAGAGTTGGAGAAGAAAAATTGGGAAAAGAAATGAGAGTAATCCAAAAGAATTATGATAAAAGGAGTCAACACCTCAGAAAGAAAACAGCTTCTTAAACAGTAAAATTATCCAAATGGAAAAGGAAATACAAAAGCTAACTGAGCAAAATAACTCCTTAAAAGTTAAATTGGGCAAATGAAAGCTAATGACTCTATGAGACATCAAAAATCAACAAAACAAATTCAAAAGAATTAAAAAAAATAGGAGAAAATACAAAATACTTCATGGGAAAAAAAACTGACATAGAAAATAGATCCAGGAGAGATAATGCCAGAATAATTGAACTAACAGAAAGCCAGAATCAAAAGGAAAACCTCGATAGCATCTAACAAGAAATTATCAAGAAAAACTGCCCAAATATCCAGCAACCAGAAGGCAAATTATTTCATGTGCACAGGGACACTAGATCTATCACACTGGAGAGGAATATGGGAATGTGGGCAGTGGACATCTCTTGCACATTACTCTCATCAGTATTTCCTCTAAAAGGGAATAATACACACAATCAATTGAATATAGAAATCTATCTTATCTGACAGGAAAGTAGGAGAGAGAGATCAAGTAAAGCTAGGGGAGATGACAGAAGGGAAGGCAGGTCAGGGGGAAGACAGTAGACAGAAGCAAAACACTGGTGAGGAGGGAAAAGGTGAAAGGAGAAAGAGGAACAACAGGAAGAAATAAATAGGATGGAGGGAAAAACAGTAATCACAATTGCGAATGTGAATGGGATTGAACTCTCCCACAAAATGGAAGGAAATAGGAGATTGGGTTAAAAACTAGAATCCTACAATATGCTGTTTACAAGAAACATACTTGAAGCGAGGGACATACACAGAGTAAAGGTAAGGAGCTGTAGCAGGATCTATTATGCTTCAGCTGAAGTGAAGAGAAAAAAAAAACAGAGATAGCAATCCTGATGTCAGACAAAGCAAAAGCAAAAGTAGACCTAATTAAAAGGGATAAAGAAGAAAACTACATCTTGCTAAAAGGTACCATAGAAATGAATTAATATCAACACTAACCCTAAATGCACCAATTTGTGTAACATATTGTTTTCTTTTTGCTTTTTGGAGGGGAGAGGGCCTGACAATTGAGGTTAAGTGATTTGCTCAAGGTCACATGGCTAGCAAGTGTTAAGTGTCTGAGTCCAGATCCCAACTCAGGTCTTCCTTACTCCAGGGCTGGTGCTCTATTCACTGTCACCTCACCTCCCCTAGCATCCAAATTCTTAAAAGAAGTTAAGCGAGTTATAGGTTCATGAACAAATAAGAGATAGAGAGTATTACAAACTGTAAAACAGATTACTTTGATTATATTAAATTTTAAAAGTTTTGCACAAACAAAATAAATGCAAACAAGATTAGAAGCGAAGCAGAAAGCTGGGAAGCAATATTTAATAAAGGCCTCATTTCTCAAATATTTAGGGAACTGAGTCAAATTTATAAGAATAAAAGCCATTCCACAAGTGATAGATGGACAAAGGATCTGAACAGGCAGTTTTCAGATGAATAAATCAAATATGGACATATGAAGAAGTGCTCTAAATCACTTTTGTTTAGGGAAGTGCAAATTAAAATGACTCTGAGGTACACCTCACACCTATTAGATTGACTAATTTGACAAACAAGGACAATGATAGATGTTGGAGTAGATGTCAGAACATTAGGACATTAATGCATTGTTGGTGGAGTCATAAAATAATCCAACCATTCTGGAGAACAATTTGGAACCACGCCCAAAGGGCAAGCAAGCTACATAGCCATTGCTCCAACAATACCAATACTATATCTATATTCCAATGAGACTGCAAAAAAGGGAAAAGTACTACATGTGTAAAAATATTTATAGTAGACCTTTTAGTGGTTGCAAAATATTGGAAATTGAGGGGATGTCCATCAGTTCAGGAATGGCTGAATAAGCTGTAGTATATGGTTATAATGGAATACTATTGTAAAATAAGAAATGATGAGTTGGCAAATTTCAGAAAAACCTGGAAAGACTTGTATTAACTAATGCAAAGTGAAATGAACAGAAGCAGGAAAACGCTGTAAACAATATCAGCAACATTGTTGTATGATCAACTACGAATAACTCAGCTCTTCTCAGCAACATAATGATTGAGACAAATATAAAGGACGCATGAAGGAAAATGCTGTCCATATCCAGATTAAAAAACTGAAGGATGGTGAATGTAGATCAAAGCATACCTTTTTTTCACTTACTTTATTCTTTTTGTGTTTTTTTCTTTTGATGTTTCTTCTTCTACAGCTGTGATTAATATGGAAATGTTTTATATGATAGCATATGCGTAAACTATACCAAAGTGCCTATCATTTTAGAAAGAGGGGAGAGAAGAGAAGGAGAAAAAAATTGGAACTCAAAAAGAATCCCAAAAATTGTCTTAACACAATTGGGAAAAATAAAATTCTATTTAAAAATGAAAGATAAAGAGCAATGACAAAAAATGCTGTATATGGTTTTCCCTAGGAATTTCTTTATCAGTGTCTATTAGTTTTTCCCTTATCTTAAGCAAACTTCATAAATTCACTTAAGAGCTTGATAAAAAAATTATGCATTCAATGGTGAATAAAGGAAGAATTAATCAAATTTTCTAAAGGATTAAAATATATATAGGATACTTAGGAAATTTTCAGATTTTTTTTCATAGAAATAGATTTGTAGGAAATCTGTACTTAACCGTTAATTTTAGCACTGCCAGATTTGAGTACTATAACCAAACTAGGCAGAAAAAATAATAAAAGATGTAGGAAATTAAAAAAAATACAGTAGGGAGAGTGATAGGATAAAATTTTCGGGAATTTCAGGGTAAAGAGTAAAACCAGTTCAAAGAAAGCATGTCAAGATATCCAACCAAGCGAAGCCATTCCAGCAGTATTCAAGGTTGAAAATAGAAGGAGGATTACAAGTTGAAATAAAATGGAAAATAAAATTTTATGATCAAAGAATCATTATAATAGGAAGAAAAAATGGGATGATCACATAACAAGAATGAGGTATGACAAATAGAAAGCCAGAGTACTCCATTGGTATCTTGTCAATTTTAGGAGAAAGTTTTATAGAATGTTGGATGGACCCCTAGTGGTGAATTTGGGGGAGAAAATGGATAGACAGTATGAGTAAACATGAACGGACTATGAACTACCTCACTGGAGTGAACTACAGAATTTGTCATTAAAGTCTCATCAATAAACATCTATTAAGTGCCTACTGTGTGCTAAATACTGAGTATACAACAAGAGGCAAAACAGTGTCTGAGCCCTACAAGAGGTAGCAACTAAATGGGAGAGATAACAATAATATTGAATATTGAGTGCAATTGTACAAAAAATATAAGCAAAAATTATTTGTAGTGACAATAACATATACAATTACTTTTATTATTTATTTTATGACTATTTTTAACATTATTTGTAAGGTGACTTGTAGCATAATGATTTAAATTTGAGGCCTGGATTCATGAAGACCTCAGTTTAAATTTGGTCTCAGATACTTAATAGGTGTGTGACCCTAGGCAAGTCACTGAACCAATGATTTCCTCAGGTTCTTTACCTTTAAAATGTGGATATTAATAGCACCTAACTCATAGGTTGGTTTTGAGAATCAAACGAGATCACATTTATAAAAAAAGCTTAACACAATCCCTGGCACAGAGTAGGCACTATATCAATGATTATTCCCTTTCCCTTCCTTCACCACTTATTTCTAAAGGTTCAACAATCAGAATCATTGTTTTAGGTAAGTGCTAGATTATGTTTTCAGTGTCCTTACACACTCAGTATTTTGATTCTTGTTTCTTTATGCAACAATCTGCAATGACTCATGTCTATTTCCTAGGTGGTGAATGATAATAAGAACTTCCATTCATATACAACTATTCCTTCCACATCTTAACTTTCCCCACCATCGTTTCATATATCGCTGGTAGGCATAAAAAGGCCAGCACATGGCATAGAACATATAACCAAATGTTTAACCAAAATTTTACAATAAAATACTGTGAATATCTCATAAAATAAAAAGAAAAAAAATTTCAGACTACTTCTCTGGTATGAAGGGAGGACCAAAAAATTTTAAGTGGATTTTCCAGATCTTGGGGGCACCATTCCATGTGATATGGAAGGGATAACTATAGTACCTTAAAATATTCAGTAAATGAGTAAATGTTTATTAAACATGTATGTGTACCAAGCACTATGTTAACTGCTGGGGCTACCAACACAAAAGCAAACATTGTCCCTGCCTTTCCCCTGCTTACAATGTAATAGAGGGAAGATAATGTTTAGAAGAAAGTTGCTCCAGGCTCAAAGTTGCAGAGTCATTAATGAGGTTTTATTACCAAAGGTAATGGGATCTTACAGAATAAAGAGATTTTTAGGTATAGTGAAGTCCAAAGGACTGCAACTGAGTAGGGAAATTACAAGGTACTTTCCCTACATCATTAAATAGCTATACTTTTGACTTTTCATCCCTAATGATTTTATTTGACCAGGAACATGGCACAGAGTCTTCATCTATATCTCCTCCCAACCAATTTTTTTTCTCTGCTTCTGGAACCCTTTCATTCTGATCAATGACCATACAATTTATTCTGGTCAGAATCAGGCTTCTTCCTCACCTCATGACACTCCAAATTATGTTGCCCTATAAAAATAACAATCTCTGCTCCCCCTTCCCCTTAGGTATGGTCTTCTCCTATTAGAATGTTAAATCATCAACTGTAAAGATGATCTTATTTACTTATATTTGCATCGCTAGCACTTATTACAGTGTCTAGTACATATCAAGGTCTTATTAAATAAGCTATCTGTCTCTATTTACCTATAAAATCAAATAACCTGGGTTCAAGTTTAAAATACACCATTTATTAAATAATCTTTGATAATTCACCTACCACCTCTGGGCCTTAGTTTTCTCATTTGTAAAATAAGGGGGTAAGACAAGATGACCCTTGAGGCCTCCTCCAGTTCTATACCTTTCCAAGATCTTTTTTTGCTTCATCATTCAGATTCATACAATTTTCCTGTAGCCTGCTTCCATCAGTGTGGGTTTTTATTATATAAATGTCAAGTCATCTACACACCTCCATATTTCACTTAGCACTTCCTGCTCCAATTATTTTTTACTTATTCAATGAGACAAGGTTAAGTACCAGTCCCTGGGGAATCTCACTCTTGCATTTCTCTAACCAAAGAAATGTCAATCAATTTATCCCTATCCTTTGTTTCTCATAACTAAGTCAGTTCCATATCTATAAGAAAATAACCTCTCATATACTCTTGATAATCTATTTTTGTTTTGTAACCTTTGGTTTAGTTCCTCATCAAAAGCTTTGTGAAACTCAAAGTCTCTACCTCTCAAAGATTTTTATCACCTTCAAAGGAGAAGGAAATGGTAAAATACTCCATTTTTTTTTACAAATTAGTTTATTTATATTTAGTTTTCAACATTCACTTCCATAAATTTCAAATTTTCTCCACTTCTCTCCCCTCTCCTCTCCAAGGAGGTGTGCAATCTGATAGAGACTTTACATATACATTCATATTAAACATATTTTCACATTAGTCATGTTGTCTAAAATAATTAGAACAAATGGGAGTAATCATGAGGAAAAAAATAACAAAACAAAAAAGAGACCAAATAGTATGCTTCAATCTGCATTCAGACTCCACATTTTTTTCTCTGGATGTGGATGGAATTTTTCATCTCTTTTGGAGTTGTTTTGATCCTTGCATTGCTAAGAAGAGCTAAATCTATCAAAGTCAGTCCTCACACACCTACCTGGCTGTTGCTATGTACAATATTCTCCTGGTTCTGCTCCCTTCACTCAGCAGCAGTTGATATCTTTCCAGGTTTTTCTAAGTCTGCCTATTCATCATTTCTTATAGCATGATAGTATTCCATTACATTTATATGCAACAACTTGCTCAACCATTCCCCAATTGATAGGCATCCCCTCAATTTCCAGTTCTTGGCACCACAAAAAGAGTTGCTATAAATATTTTTGCATATGTGGGTCCTTTTTCCATATTTATGATCTCTTTGGAATACAGCCCTAGGAGTGGTATTATTGCTGGATCAAAGCGTATGTACATTTCATAGTCCTTTGAGCATAGTTTCAAATTGCTCTCCAGAATGGTTGAATCAGTTCACAACTCTACCAACAATGAATTAGTGCTCCAATTTTCCTACATCTTCTCTAGCATTTCTCATTTTCCTATTTTGTCATGTTAGCTAATCTGATAGGCATGATGTGGTACCCAAGAGTTGTTTTTATTTGCATTTCTCTAATCTTTAGGTAGTTACAGCATTTTTTCATATGACTATAGACAGCTCTAATTCCTTCCTCTGAAAACTGCCTGTTCATATCCTTTGACAATTTATGAATTGGAGAATGACATGTATTCTTATAAATTTGACTCAATTATACATGTTCTCTATATATTTTAGAAATGAGGTTTTTATCAGAGATGCTGGTTGTAAAAGTTCTTTCTCAATTTTCTGCTTCCCTCTTAAGCTTGGCTTCATCTTCTTTGTGCTTTTGCATTTCTTTTCAATTCAATTTCAATTTCAGTTAAAACTTTTCAATTTAATGTAATCAGAATTATTCATTTTGCATTTCATAATGTTCTCTCTCTCTTGTTTGGTCATAAATTCCTCCATTCTCCATGAATCTGACAGATAAAATATTCCTTGCTCTTCTAATGTGCTTATAGTATTAGCTTTCATATCTAAATTGTGTACCCATTTGGACTATATTCTGCTATATGGAGTAAGTCATTAGTCTATGCCCTGTTTCTGCCATACTATTTTTCAGATTTCTCAGAAGTTTTGTCAAATACTGTATTTTTAACACAGAAGCTGAGGTCTTTGGATTTATCAAACAGTAGATTGCTATAGTCATTAACTACTGTGTCTTGTGTTCCTAACCTATTCCACTGATCCACCACTATTTCTTAGTCAGTACAAGTAGTTTTGATGATTGTTGCTTTGTAATGCAATTTAAAACCTGGTATGGCTAGGCCACCTTTCCTAGTATTTATTTTCATTAATTCCCTTGATATTCTAGACCTTTTGTTCTTCCAAATGAATTGTGTTATTATGTTTTCTAGCTCTATAAAATATATTTTTGGTAGTTTGTATGGTACTGAATAAGTAAATTAATTTAGGTAGAACTGACATTTTTATTATATTAGTTCAGCCTACCCATGAGCAACTGGTGTTTTTCTAATTATTTAGATCTGACTTTATTTGTATGAAAAGTGTTTTGTAATTGTGTTCATATAGTTCCTGGGTTTGTTTCACTAGGTAGACTCTCAAATACTTTATAATATGTATAGCAGCTTTAAATGGAATTTCTCTTCCTATCTTTTGCTGTTGGGCTTTGTTAGTAATATATAGAAATGTCAATGATTTATGTGGGTTTATTTTATGTACTGCAACTTTGCTAAAGTTGTTTATTATTTCAATTAGTTTTTTGATTCTCTAACTATACCATCAGATCATCTGCAAAGAGTGATAGCTTAGTTTCTTCTTTGCCTATTCTAATTACTTTGATTTTTTTTCTTCTCTTATTGCTAAAGCTAACATTTCTAGTACCATATTGAATAAGAGTGTTTATAATGGACATCCTTATTTCACTCCTGATTTTATTGGAAATGCTTCTTGCCTATCCCCATTATATATAATGCTTGCTGCTGTTTTAGGTAGATGGTACTTAGTATTTCAAGGAATGCTCTGTTTATTCCTATGGTCTCTATTGTTTTTATTAGGAATGGGTATCGTATTTTGTCAAAAGCTTTTTCTGCATCTATTGACATCATTCTATGGGGGTCTGTTAGTTTTGTTGTTGATATGATCAATTATGTTGATAGTTTTCCTAATCTTAAACCAACCCTGCATTCCTCATATAAATCCAACCTGGTCCTAGTGTATTATTCTCATGATAAGTTGCTATAATCTTTTCCTTAATATTTTATTTAAAATTTTCACACATATATTCATTAGGGAAATTGGTATAGAATTTTCTTTCTCTGTTTTGATTCTTCTTAGTTGAGGCATAAGTACCATATTTTTATCATAAAAATAATTTTGTAGGACTCTGCCTATTTTCCCAAATAGTCTATATTGTATGGGAATTAATTGTTCTTTAAATGTTTGAAAGAATTCACTTGCAAATGCATCTGGTCCTGGAGATTTTTTCCAAAGGAGTTCAGTGATGGCATGTTCAATTTCTTTTTCTGATATGAGGCTATTTAAGTATTTTACTTCCTCTTCTGTTAACCTTGGTGATTTATATTTTTGTAAATATTCATTCATTTCACCAAGATTGTCAAATTTCTTGGCATACAATTGAGCAGAATAGTTTCTCATTACTGTTTTATTTTCCTTTTCATTGCTGGTGAATTCACCCTTTTCATTTTTGATACTGGTAATTTGGTTTTCTTCTTTCTTTTTTAAATCAAATTAACCAAAGGTTTTTTTTTCTATTTTATTGCATTTTTTTCATAAAACCAGCTTTTAGTTTTATTTATTAGTTCAATAGTTTTATTAATTTCAATTTTATTAATCTCTTCTTTGATGTTCAGTATTTATAATTTGGTACTTAATTAGGAATTTTAATTTTCTACCTTTTTTAGTTGCATGCCCCATTCACTATTTCTCTATTTTGTTCATGTAAGCATTTAGAGATATAAAACTTACGCTAAAAACTACTTTTTGCTATATCCCATCAGTTTTGGTCTCTTTATTATAATTCTTTTGGATGAAGTTATTGATTGTTTCAATGATTTCTTGTTTGACCCACTCATTCTTTAGGACAAGATTATTTAGTTTCCAATGAATTTTTAGTCTATCTTTTCCAAAGTCCTTTAGTACATATATTTTTATTGCATAATGATATGAAAAGGATATGTTTAATATTTCTACCTTTCTGCATTGTACTCTAGCATTTATGCAAAGAAAATAACATGGATAGTACTAAAAGGATAAAAAAATGCACCAGAAGATGAACCTCTCATTTCAGAAGGTGTCCAACACACTATTAGGGAAAATTGGAGGACAACTACAAGTAGCTCCACTACTAATGAAACAGCTGAGCCAAAGCTGAAAGGAAGCTCAGATGCAGAAGTGTCTGGTGACGAAAGTAGAAGTCTGATATTGTGAAGAACAATATTGCATAGGAACCTGGAATATAAGATCTATGAATGAAGGTAAGTTGGACATGGACAAACAGGAGATGGAAAGATTAATAACTGAAATAAGTGATATCTTGGGTATCAATAAACTTAAATGGATGGAAATGGGTGAATTTAATTCAGGTGATCATAACATATACTACTGTGGGCAAGAATCCCTTAGAAGAAGTGGAGTTGCCTATATAGTCAATAAAAGGATGAGAAAAGTAGTACTGGGGTATAATCTGGAAAATGACAGAATGATATCAGTTCAAATCAAAGACAAACCATTCAGGATCACAGGAATATAAGTCTATGTTGCAACCACTGATTCCAAAGAGGACAAAGTTGATCAGTTTTATGAAGCCCTAGAAATAACACCAAAAAAAGAGGGCATATTCATCATAGGGAATTGATATAAAGTAGGAAAAGTAGGTCAAAAGATAATTGGAGTAACAGAAAAGTTTGACCTTGGAGAACAAAATGAAAAAACCAAACAAAAATCAATAGAGTTTTGTCAAGATAGCTCATTGGTCATAACAAGCATTGTTTTTCAACAAACTAAAAGGTGACTCTACACATGGATATGACCACATGGTCAATATAGAAATCAGACTGATTATATATTTAGGACTCTCATCACTTCTTGTCTGTACAATTGAAATAGACTTCTGATTGTTCCCTCAGATTCAAGCAGCTCAAATTCCACCTACTCTAGGACAACTCTCCTAGTCTCACCAGCTGCTAATCCTTTCTGCACTAAGAGTATCTTCTAACTTCTCTGTGCGTATCTTGCATCTACTTAGTCACATACATGGTGCCAACACCATTAGAATATCAAGACCTTGAGGACTGTCTTTTTGCTTCCTTTGTGTTCCCAGTTCTTAGTAGAGTGCCTGGCGCATAGTAGGTACTTGATAAATGTCTGTTCAAATGATCTGGCTATCATTCTTTGTCCCCACTGGCACTGCTGGAGCCCAATAACATTTTTAGAATATTTGGATGTGAAAGAAATATAAACCCTAAGAGATAAACAGGAAATAATTATGTAAAGTCTCTAGTGGGTGGATACCTGCATGAGGAGAAATTTAGGGTTCAGCTTCAGGGAGATTTGTAACTTTTAAGCGTGATCCTTTGTCAAAAAAATAAAAGGCTAATGCCAACTAAGCAACATTCTTGCTATCCACAACTTCAACCCAGTAGAGTCAGGCTACCAAAAGCATTCAGGATTCTGGCTTTCCTTTTTAAACACTGTGATAGGTTAATTAGAGAATTGGGGGAGGACATTTAAATTGATCTTTCAGTCTGTGAAGACTGAACCAGTATGAGAAGCTCTCCATTTTGAATGGTTCATTCTGGGCTGTGAAGGCCTTTAAAGGATAAACAAAGGACTTTATATTTGATCCTGGAGATAATAAGGAGCCAATAACTCATTCAGATTAGAGTGGTGAAATAGATCTATGCTTTAGAAAAACACTTTGACAGTAACATGAAAGATGGATTGGAGCATGGAGATACTTGGAATTTGGAGAGTAACTAGAAGTCTGTTTTAATTATCCAGACAAAATGTGATGAAACCTGAAATAAACTGGTAGCTTTGTGAGCAGAGGGGTATAATGCCATGCACAAGCAACTTTCCAGGAGAATGCAACTGTGAGCAACTTTTAAGGTTCTGATTACACAATATAGAAAACACTCTATTTATTCCATAACAAATCAGAGCAAAACATTCACAGAAAATCAAGATGTAGCATTCACAATGATTTATCACCAAAATGGCCACATAGCTGTTTTTTTCCCAAACTGGTCACAATAGTTTTTCAGCAACATACAATTATTTAGTCAATCACAAAATCCATAATTCAGTCATGAAGTACAAATGTCATAGTTCTCCACCCCCAGGTCACAGTAAATTACAATCTGCTCAGTCAGTACACAGTATCCAAGTAAAGTCTTCTTTCATCTTGACTTGAGGCTGGTCCTCAGCTTTAATGGTTCCTTTTCCATGGTCTCAGCACCAACTGTCACCTAGGTTCAAAGGCAGGCAGCTCCCAGTTCCTTGTCTGGCTCCTTGTCCAGCTCTTCATCCAGTTCCTGTTCCATACTGAAGTTCATAATATCCAGTACACTTCAAGTCCTTCACAATTCATGTTTCTGGGAAGACAAAGCGACAGAATCACAATAATATTTATGCACATTGCTGGCACCATCA
>JAQQSW010006224.1:0-13999 GCA_028646575.1 Pseudocheirus occidentalis | reverse complement strand
GGCATGTATATATAGGCTTCTCCTGGGTCAGCCCTCTTGACCCACTGTCCAATTACAAAACAATGAGGTGTGGCTATTCCTCCCCCCAAAAACCAAGCTTCTCCCCACAGGCTCCATGTGAACATTCTCGGAGCCACTTAAGCAAAGGGGCTAGGGGCAGGAAAGAGCTTCAGATTCCCATTACACCTTCAACCATTTATTAATTGATTAGTAGAAATATGTACATACTAATTTTACATATTTTTATACATACATATATACACACATATATATCCTATTTGGGTTTAGTGGTAACCATCTCTAGGGAAGGAAGGAAGGAAAAAAGGGAGAAATTTACATGATAACTTTACTATATATTTAAAAGGAATAGCAAGTTGTAAATAATACATTTGTAGCTTCATGTGCAATCATCTTTTTTATTATAGTATGTTATGGAAATACTTGTTTTATTTCATAAATTAAAAGTAAAACAAATGTGAAAAAACTTAAAAATAAGGGAAAAAATCACTAACAAAGAAGAGTGGGCTCAATTTAGAAAGTAAATGTATCCAAAGAGTAAACTAAGGTTCAGATTACTTGATGTCTTTTTCTTCTTTCATGGGATCTTCCTGAAGTTCCCATTAAGTGCAGCTGAATGCTGAGGGTTTGAACCCATGTAGGGTCCTGAAGTTGCCTTTACTCCATGTGTCTAATTTATTATCTGTGTTTCCCCCACTTCCTAATGTATAGGTTGCTATGAGCTGTTACTGCTCCTGGAAAATTGCTATGATGATTGCTATGCCTAGAGGAACTCTGTATCTTCTTCCTTTTTTTTTTTGGAGGGTAATGGGGGTTAAGTGACTTGCCCAAGGTCACATGGCTAGTTTTTGTGTTAAGTGTCTGAGGCTGGATTTGAACTCAGGCCCTCCTGTCTCCAGGGCCAGTGCTCTATTCACTGTGCCACCTAGCTGCCCCCAGATCTTCTAATCTTTTAAAGTTCACACTATTATCACCTGGTCAGTTGGGGAGGGAAAGAAACTTGCTCCCCCTTTCCAGGATAATCCCCCCTTGGGAGTCCTTCACCAGTATATTCAACCAAGCAGAAGTGTGTCATTCTGAACTGTCCTGTGATGTTACATAGGGGTCTAGGATGTGCCTGATTCTTTCAGCCAGTCATTAGGTATTTCCAATGTGGCATTATCTGCTTTTATCTAATAGCCCCAAACTTCCACAAATCTTCCAAATTGATTATGGATTTATTCATATGTAGTTTACTTCTTATAGATTCAATTGAGGTATCCAGGCCTTCTATGATTATATTATTTGGGGAGAGGGTGTTTGTAATTTACTAGATTAATTTACATAACTCCTGAAGATCACTTATGCCCCAAATGTGTATGTCATTATGGTTGAGTGTACCATAATTGAGTATTGTGACCCTAAACTACCAATGCTTATTTTCAGCAGATAAGGATTTTTTAAGGACAAAGTCCTATTATTTTGTAAGTAAAACTGCACAGTTCTAAATGTAATCTCAACTTCAAAATCTTTTTAACCTACTAAACAGCACAGCCAGCTTTTTCAAGTGCCAAGCAATTAAAACTGCTCTGTTAGCATACTCCTTGAGTTTAATAGCTCCAAAGCTATGCAAAAATTGATGTGGGTGGGGAGGCAGACTTCTGCATCTCCTTTCCCTCCAGCAGGCTGAGGGGAGCCCTCAGTGCCTCAGAAGACTAATAATTCAACGGCCTTCCCTTTGCTGAATTCCTAAGGTTGCTCAAGATGTTTCTTTTTAGCAAACACTGAAGAATCTGCACTTCACTTACCACACCATGGCATCAATCCACTGAAATATTCAGGATAATTAAGCATTATGGCACCCGATTCTTTAAAATGAAGCAACATCATTAACCACCAAGAATGAAACCATCATTGGCTCCAGGCTCCATTTTCATGCCAGTCCTTTCCATTACCTGAAAAGTAGTTCTCTGCCCCCTTCCCTCTCATTTAAAATTCAGACTTATTCAAAGGTCCTCACACTTGGGCAGTTTCCAAATATCTAGGGGTTTATGATCGGACAAAAACATTATCCAGTGATCTGATTTAATGTAGACATAGTCTCACTTCCTCCATGAGAAGCTATTTCCTTAGTAAGTGGCTTACATATATCTCCTCATTTAGGTCATGAGGTGTGAATGATACAGTATTCATGAAAAAGATGACACACCCTTCAGTGGTTTGAAGTACTTTGAGGGAAGAGGCAACATCCTTTCTTCGATATCTGACCCAACCTTTCCAGACAAAAGTAGCACCATATGGAAAACCAGTGGTTTAACACCCAGTACAGAAAACAATTTAACATCAGGTTGTCAAAAAAATAAATAAATAAAATGTGCAAAACCCTAGAGAACCCAAGAAATAAGCTAATAGGAAAAGAATGAATTAAAAAAGGAAACCAGATACATAGAAAGAAGCTTTGTGTATGGGTAAAATGCAACAGACTCTTTATTCGTTTTCTAACAGAAGTTGGCTCTCCTTTGGTGCATACAAAAATTAATAAGGGTGAGAGAAGGTAAAAAAAATGTTCCTTTATAAGGCATATAAACACATTCTTGGGTAAAATTAAACTCTTTGCTTCCAGGACAGTAAAAAGAACATGCTTTGTGCAAAGTCCCTGAGGGTTCGTCAAACAGAGGCACAGAGAAGCATATGCTGTGGAGTGATTGGCATCAACTGCTCCTCTGTAATCTTCAACAGATGTGGCATGCCAATTGATGGGGAAAAGCAGCTTCCAGTTAGCACTCATTGCTTTCTGGTGATGGATACATACAACGTCTTTGATAAATGTAGTACTGATAGGCTAGGCACACTGTTTAATCGTGCTAAGCTGTCTGATTCATCTTTTGATTAAGTTTATCAAGAGATCCAACAACTGAGAAACAGAAAGAAAAAAAAACATTCCCCCCCTCCCAGGGTTTCCAAGAAGAAAATGGGAAAAGGAATTGAAACAGAGAAGTGTTCTAGCATGGAATAAATGTTACTAGGAGCCACATAAATTATATAACTGATGAAAGTAAGTGGAGTTCCATCAGTAGAAGAGGAAATGAAATTGGCACTAGGGTCAGATGTGTGTGTGTGGGAAGATTATTCCTTCAACCTCAGGATACTCTAATAATCAAAACATTTCCCTTTATAGAGATGTTGACTTGTCAGTCTTTTGAGCTACTTTTATACCCAGTGCTGAACATTCCATTCCAGTGTGATAGATATCATTTCCTGACTCTTACCTAATAGTGATCCCTCACATTTCTTCATCTTTAATGTTTCAAAGTGCTTTACATCTTATTAGACCAGTCCTATGAGGTAATAAGTGTGGTAGGCATTTTTATTCGCAGGTTACAGATGACAGAAATAATCTCATCAAGGTGGGACAATTTATCCAAGGTCACACATCTGGTAAGTCAAAGAGACAGGACCATGATACCCTCTGACTGTGCCCACTACTTCACTCTCCCTCCCACATATGAAGATACTGAGGTTAGGCTTATCTAATCTGTAGGTGGCAGGGAAGTGATATATTGGATCTGTTGGGAGTCAGCATCCAAAAGATCTTGACCCGCTGGAAAAATGAAGTGAATCTAATAAGGATAGGAATAAGTGCAAAACTCTCTACTCAAGTTCAGCAATTCCGTTTTACAAGTATAGGATGGGGAAGGCATAAATAGATGGGAGGAAAGGAAAGTGAAAAAGCATTTATTAAGCACCTACTAAATGCCAGGGTAGTATAAGCAGCTAAGTGGTGCAGTGGATAGGGCATC
Organism: Pseudocheirus occidentalis; assembly: GCA_028646575.1. Taxonomy (NCBI): domain Eukaryota; kingdom Metazoa; phylum Chordata; class Mammalia; order Diprotodontia; family Pseudocheiridae; genus Pseudocheirus; species Pseudocheirus occidentalis. Next base: position 10,202 of record JAQQSW010006224.1, on the reverse strand, counting down.
AGGGAGACTCATTTTTCTAAGTTCAAATCCAGCCATAGATTTACTAGCTGCGTGACCCTGGGCAAGTCACTTGATGTTGTTTGCCTCAGTTTCCTCATCTGTAAAGTGAGCTGGAAAAGGAAATGCCAAACCATTATAGTATGTTTTCCAAGAAAACCCCAAATGGAATCAGGAAGAGTTGGATACAATTGAAGTGACTGAACAACAACAAATATATGCCAGGCACTGTGCTAAATAACAATAATAATATGGAATATTAATAATATATTATAGAACACATATTATGTTTGCTATGTGCCAGACACTATATTAAGTACTCTAAAATTATTTCATTTGATTGTCAGAGTAACTCCAGGAGGTCAATGTTATTGTTATCCCCATTTTACAGTAGAAAACTGAACCAGACAGTTAAGTGACTTACACAAAGTCCCACACTTAGAAACTGTCTGAGGCTGAATTTGAACTCAGGTCTTCCTGACTCCAGATCCATAGATCTACCCACTGAGCCACTCTGAAGCTTCTAAAGAGCTTCAAAGTTCAATATGAATCAGCAGACCAGCCCCCCAAACCAATATTGTCTAGACGCAGCAGTTCTCAACCTGTGGGTTATGTTCAATTTGTAACAATGAAAATACATCCTGCACATCAGATATTTACATTACGATTCATAACAGCAGCAAAATTACAGTTATGAAGTAGCAACAAAAATAATTTTATGGTTGGGGGTCACCACAACATGAGGAATTGTATTAAAGGGTCGTGGCATTAGGAAGGTTGAAAACCACTGATCTAGAGTGTATTAAAGCATAGTATCAAGAAAAAGGTAGAGGATCATTCCATTGGACCTTGTCCTGATCATATTATAACCAGAACCTTGTGTGGGTTTCCTTTCTAAGTCTTTATGTGTATATTATATATATATATATATAATATCTAAGTATTGTGTGTATATATGTGTATATATATATATAGATAGACAGACAGATAGATAGATAGATAGATAGATAGATAGATAGATAGATAGATAGATATAGATATAGATATGTTCTTTTTGGTGTTTGAGTGGGGGGTGGGGGGAAGGCAATTGGGGTTAAGTGAATTGCCCAGGAACACACAGCTAATAAGTGTTGTGTCTAAGGCTGGATTTGAACTCAGGTCCTCCTGACTCCAGGACCAGAGCTCTATCTACTGCACTACCTAGCTGCCCCTAAGTGTTAGATTTAAGAAGAACACCTAGAATACAGTGACCAGGGTGCCAGGAAGACCATGCTTCAGGAAGATCCACTGAAGGTATTAGGGTTATTTCAGTTGGGAAATGTACTTCCTCCTTGCCCTGCCTCCACATCTGAGAATTCTTAGTTTCCTTCCAAGCACAGTTTAGGTGCCTCACCCTACAGAAAGCCTTTTTTGATTTCTCATCTTGTTAATTTTCTCCCCATTTCAAATTTATTTTGTATATATTTTGTGTAAATGTTGGATTCTCCCATCATTACCCCCAACCTCCTAGGAGAATATAACTCTCTTGAGGGCAGGAACTGATTCATGTCTGTCTTTGTATCCCCTGCATTCCTAACACAGTATTTGACATATAGTAGGTGCTTAATAAATGTTGAATTGGCTGAGTGTGAAAGTTGTTCAGTTGTATACAACTCTTCATGACCTCATGTTTGTGGAGTTTTCTCAGCAAAGATATCAGAGTAATTTGCCATTTCTTTCTCCAACGTAGTAAGGCAAACGGAAGTTAAATGACTTACCCAGGGTCATATAGCTACTGCCTGAGGCCACATTTGAATTCAGGGCTTCTTGACTCCAGGTTCAGCACTCTACCCACTGAGCCACCTAGCTGCCTCAAGTGTTGAAGTATATACCTACTACCTACTATCAGGGGAGGCTGAGGCTGTGGATTGCTGGAGTTCTGGAATTCTGAGTTGAGGTAAGGCTACAGTCTATGAGAGTCCATACTAATCCCAGCACCAACACGGTGCCCCTAGGATCAGAAGGTCACTAGGGTGCCTAAGAAAAAACTAAACTCTCCAGGTCAGTTTAAACTTCCATGTTGATCACCAGTGAGACTGGGCACACGAATGGCTGCTACATGTCACCTGGGTAAGACAGACAGGCACAGTTTCAAAATAAACCAAACTCCTCTTCCTTCTAGTGTCTTCCCTCTGCTAATCAGTCCATATTTGTCCTATATATATATATATATATATATATATATATATCTTGCTTTTTATCTATTTGTTTGCATGTCATCTCCCCCATTAGAGTGTGAGCTCCTTGAGGTTAAGGACTAGCTTTTGCTTGTCTTTGTATCTCTAGCATGTAACACAGGGCTAGGCACATAGAAGGCACTTAATAAATGTTTACTGATGGAATTGAATTGCTAAGATAGTTATTTACAAGCATGTGCAGGGCTGTCATGAGGAAGAGGGATTCTGCTTATTCTTTTTAGCTTCAGAGAACAAAATTAAGAAGATACAGGAGCTGCAGAAAGGCAGATTTCAGTTAAAGGTAAGGAAATGTCATCTAACAATTAGTGCTATTTTAAAATGGAATGAAGTGCAAGAAAGAGTTGGTTTCCTCTCACTGGCAATCTGTAAACAGAGGCTGTGGGATCGCTTGTCAGAGATGTTACACTGGAGAGACTTGGTCAGGAACACATCAAGCTAGATTGCCTCATGGGGCCTCTAATTCTGAGATTCTGGGATGTTGTGATCCCAACAGTCTGAGAGATCTCACTAATACCTCAGTAACCTACCCATGTTCTCTTGGGCATTCTTTTCTGGGAAATGAACCTCTCTCGGCTTGATTCTGCATTATGGATCCAAGACTCCAGCTTTGGACGCTTCTTCTGGTCTCTAGACTTCAGCTGTGTTCAACTCAATTGTTTGCTCCCTTACCTTTGGCAGTTTTCTGGTTTCTGACCATTACCTGGGTGCCCTGGAACAGATACTATCTGTGATGTAATGGAAAGAGTGCTGGAACTTAGGAGTCAGGAAGACATACCTTCAAGTCTTCCCTCAACTATTTCCTAGCTGTGTGATTCTTGGCAAATAACTTAAGCTCCTAAAGCCTCAGTTTTCTCATTTAGAAAATGAGACTAATAATAACACCTACCTTACAGGGTTGTTATGGAAATCAATTAACTACTATTGTTGTTATTATGATTCCATAATAATTATTATTATATAATTACATATGTATCATGGTTCCATTCCCCATTCTGGTTGTTGGGTCTGGGTGTCTGGCACTTAGCTAAAAGCCTAGCCAGTGTGAAGGATTTCATGAGAAGATTCCAAAGAACCCCATGGTGACACCTATTCCACAGCCCTCAAAGTCTGGATATTTTTTCCCCCGGCAACTAACCTAAATTTTCCTCGTGTTCACTTCTTCTGCTCTGTTATCAGGAAGGTATTCAGCCTACAGTAGAGAAAAAGGCAAGGAATGTGAAATTTGGAATTCATAAGGAAACTGACACATTGATAAGCTTTGTGAGAATGGACAAGCCAAATGGGTTGTCTGACCCTTGGTTTCCTCATCTATAGAATGAACATAATGCCACTTGCCTGCCCGCACTCACCGAATTGGTATGAGGAAGGTGATTTATGAACCTTAAAGGGTCCAAGTAATATGAGTTATAAAACATATGATTTTATGAAGTTAAAGTTGTGAAATATATATGTGACATACATCCTCCTTTTTCTTCCCCTTGGTGTTTCTGTCACCAAAATGTAATAGCTGACACTCTGATTTAATAAAAAGGCATGGAAATACCTTTTATAAAAAAATCAACAAAATATACTATTTTATATGAAAAGAGGAATTTATTCTTGTCCTACTAATATTTGACTTATTTTTCTCTCTGCTTTCCTGATATTGCTGCCATATGATATATACCACTAATGTACTGAGCTAAAATGGGTCACTTCCCACAAGAAAAAGCAATATACAGTAGAAAAAGCACTGTGGTCAAAGTCATAAGAACTAGGTTCCGTTTTCACCTCTGCCATTAACTGCCATTAACTGTGTGTGGAACCTTGGACAAGTCACTTAACCTCTATGGGCCTCAGTTTCCCAATTTGTAAAATGAGGGGGTTGGACTAGACAGCTTCTAAGGACCTTATTTGTTCTAAATATATGAACTGTGTGACTTTGGGTATGTCTGGGACTCTGTTTCCTCATCTGTAAAATGAGATGGTTGGACTAGACATATCTACAGTTTCTTCCATCTCTCCATCTATGATCCTTTCAAATGAATAAGAAACATGAGAAAGTTTAGCAAATGTAAGATGCTCTTTGAATTCTTTTGGGAGGAACCCCATATTCTTAAGGTATTCTTAGGTATTCTTAAGTTCAAACATTCTGCAAATATCCATAATCCTTATGCCATTTTCCCTCATTTTGTAGGAAATCTTCCATAGGCACTTGCCCGGTCTGAGAATGATGGAGAAGAGCTAGCGAGGATAACAAGAAGCAACATGGAATCATGGGTAGAGGGCTGGTCTTGGAATCATAAAGACCTAATTTAGAGTCCTGCCTCTGACATATATTAGCCATGTGACCATGCACAATTTATTTAATGTCTCAGAAAGTGATGACATTCTAAAACTATAAATTACAGTAAGCTGGCACTCTGTATCAGTGAGGAGAGTTTTCACATCAGAAAAGCACACTTTTGAACAACAAAAAAAGGGAGGTACATCTTCAAAGTCTTTTCCAACTCTGAGATTCTGAGTCAAAGCAATATCTGTCATCTCAAATGATTAAAAGCTCAGTTGTATGATGTTTTAAGGTTTGCAATGCATTACACTTGCATTATTTGATGCTCAAAACAATCCAGTGAGGTAGATTCTATTGTCACCCTACCTTTCGCAAGGGAGAAAACATACTCAGAGAGTTGACTCGGGGTCATGCAGCTAGGGAGAGTCTGAGATGAACTTTGAACCCAGGTCTTCCTGAACCAAACGTCAGCATTCTAATCATTCTACTATTTTCCTCTTAAATACACTTTTGAGGAAGACAAACATCTGTGGGGAGATCATATTTGGATGAGCAAAGGGACTAAGTGCTTTTAGATTCAAGTGCTTCTTTGATCTCTTAATTGCCTCAGACCTCACCACCTTACACCAGCAGGCAATGTCTAATCAGTCCCCAGATCAGATTCAATGTCAGCCATTACATCTATTAGGTCAGATTTTACTAACTAAAACAACTGCTTCAGAAGCATTTCTCTTCAAAAGGAAGCAAATGCCTTAATAATTAGTAAAAAAAAAATACTTGCCTTGGGCTGATCTGAGCATTGAGCTAGTCTTCATTAGCAAAGCAAAATATATAGTTTATTTAATTTTTTCTGGACAATTGAAGTTAAAACACAAAGTTTGGGGCAATGACCTGGGTATCTGGGTTGAAAACTTGAGGAAGTATCTACCTCTTATGGTTCTGAATATAAATGTGTATTAAACATTTTATAAATCTTTTTTTAAAGATTTATTTACTTTTAGTTTACAACATTCAGATCCATAATCCCTTGAGTTCAAAATTTTCTCCCCCTCCCTCTCTTTCCCTCTTCCCCCCTTGGTGCCATGCAATCTGATTTAGGTTCTACAAATACCTTCATGTTGAACATTAGGCAAGTTGCAAAGAAGAGTAATAATCAATGGAGTGAACGATGAGAAAGAAGGAATGAAATAAAACAAAACACAAAAGAGTGAGAACAAGTAGTTTGCTTCAATCTGCAATCAGACTCTGCAGCTCTCTCTCTGGATGTGGATAGCCCTTTCCATCATGAGTCTTTTGAAGTTGTCTTGTAACCTTACATTGCTGAGAGGAGCCCAGTCTATCAAAGTTCGTTGTCACAGATATGATGTGTCTGTAATTGTGTACAAAGTTCTCCTGGTTCTGCTCTCCTCACTCAGCATCAGTTTATATAAGTCTCTCCAGGTTATTATGAAGACCATCTGATCCTCATTTTTTATAGAACAATAGTATTCCATTACATTCATATACCACAACTTGTTAGCCATTCCCCAACTGATGGACATCTCCTTTATTTCCAATTCTTTGCCACCACAAAAAAAGAGTTGCTATAAATATTTTTGTACATAAGGGTCCTTTCTCCCATTTGCATGATCTCTTTGGGATACAGCCCCAAAAGTGGTATAAGCATTTTATAAATCTTAAAGCCCTATAGAAATGTTGACTTTTATCATTTTGGAGGAGGGAACTTGGGGGATGATAGGAAAAGATTGAATTACCCGGAAAAATGCTTTTTTTTCTTAACATCTTTTTACTATAAACCCAGTCAAGGAGAGATAAATTATACTTGTTTTTAAGCAAAATAGTCAAGCAGTTAAGACAAATAATTAAAAAGCTTTCAGGTACACAAAACATGGATGCTGTAAAGACATACCTAGCAAGTTTTTCTTTTTAGAAACGTTTGGATCACTAAACAATAGACAAGACTTTAAACATCATTTTGGTCTAATCCCTTTACCCAAAACCACACAAATAGAAAGTGGCAGAGCCAGAATTTGAACTCACATTCTTTCACTCCAAATCCAAGGTTCTTTTCATGTTTCTTCAGGATGGTCCTAAATGTACATGGCAGCTCTACTTATACATTCATATTAAACATATTTTCACATTAGTCATGATGTAAAGAGGAATTGAAATGCATGGGAGGAATCACAAGAAAGAAGAACAAAACAAAACAAAACCAAAAGGAGAGCAAATAGTATGCTTCCATCTACATTCAGACTCCAAAGTTCTTTTTCTGGATGTCAATTGCATTTTCCATCATGAGTCTTTTGGAGTTGTCTTAGAGCCTTGCATTGCTGAGAAAAGCTAGTCTATCTAAGTCAGTCATCATACAATGGGGTTGTTACTGCGTACAATGTTCTTCTGGTTCTCTTCATTTCACTCAGTATCAGTTCATATAAGCCTTTCCAGGTTTTTCTGAAGTCTGCTTGCTCATCATTTCTTATAGTACAAGAGTATTCCATTACATTCATATACCACAACTTGTTCAGCCATTCCTCAACTGATGGATATCCCCTCAGTTTCCAATTCTTTGCCACCACAAAAAGAGCTGCTATAAATATTTTTTGTACATGTGGGCCCTTTTCCAGTTTTTGTGATCTCTTTGGGATGTAGATATAGACCTAGAAATGGCCATTGCTAGATCAAAGAATACGCACAGTTTGATAACCTTCGGGCATAGTTCCAAGTTGCTCTCCAGAAAGGCTGGATCAGTTCCCATCTCCACCAAGAATGCATTATTCTTCTAATTGTCCTACACCTTCTTCAGCATTTATCATTTGCCTGTTTTGTAAATTTAGCCAGTCTGATAGGTGTGATGTGTCACATGCTACTTTGATCCATATTCATTTGTTCATATTTTCTATCATCTATTAGACTGTAAACTCCTTGAGGAAAGAGATTTTGCCATTTTTCCTCATTGCTTCCATAATTCCATAATTATTAAGTAAATCAAATTGCTAACCGTATCTCAGCAAAGTATTTAAGTGAAATTGATGAAATGTCAAAACATTCTAATGCATGTTTGAATCAAAGGAGATTCAACAAGCTGTTCTATTAAGTTCAATTAGTTCCCTCATTACTGTAAATAATCAATCAACAAACATTTATCAAATAACTACTATGTGCCAGGCATTATGATGGCTGCTAGAGATACAAAAGCAAAAATGAAAAAGTCCCTGCCCTCAACAAATTTATGTTCTACCAGAGAAAACAGCATGTACACATATATATGGTTTAAGTAGATACAAAATATAGACACAAAATAAAGTATAAATAAAAAATATGGTAGTTTGATGGAGTGGGGAAAGATTCCAGGAACTGGGGAATCAAGAAATCAATACTGATGCAAAGTGAAGAGGATATTCCTTACAGGAAAATGCCTCATGGAAAGAATCTAATCTAAAAAGGAAAACATGGGGGCGGCTAGGTGGCGCAGTAAATAGATCACCGGCCCTGGAGTCAGGAGTACCTGAGTTCAAATCCGGCCTCAGACACTTAACACAAAAAACTAGCCGTGTGACCTTGGGCAAGTCACTTAACCCCAACTGCCCTCCAAAAAGCAAAAAACAAAAAAACAAAAAAAAAATAAAAAAAAAATAAAAAAAAAATAAAAAGGAAAACATGGATGTGACTAGCTAAAATCAGTTTGTGAGACCCATTAGGAAGAAGAGATACTGCAAAAAGAAAAATCCAGATAGACTAATTTTATAAAAGTGTGTGTACATACACATATGTAATATACATGTACATATGTAAACACATGAAGAAAATATCTATTTAACAAGCATTCATCTGTTGAAATGTGTGAATTCCATTAGAACCATCTTCCAAACCACCGTGCAAAGCACTGTCAGAGCATCTGCAAGATGCAAATCACAAGATAAATGAGGCACAATTAGCAAAGCACAGAAAACTAAGATGTTTAGAAAGGAACTGCTAGTTGAAACCAAACAATATTTAAGAGATGAATTATTAACAACTACGAACACACATTATTGCCCTTTATCATAAACAACTAAAATAGGATCCAATTAATTTCAATTGCATAAACATTTTTAAAATGTCTCCTATATGTAGAGCATCTTGCTTGGCACTAGAGATACATCAGGCACAGCATGATGACCTTCTCTCTTTGGATCTCACAAATCACTCGATCTTTTGTCTTGTTAAAGCATTTATCATGTATTATGGTATGTTATTGTTACTATATATATTGTATCTGTCTTAACTCTCCTACTAGGCTATAAGCTTGAGGAAGAGAGGAATCACATTTTATCTAAGCTTTGCATTCCCCCATACATAGTGCTGTAAGTTCGGTGAGGGAAAGGTTACTTCTAGCTGAGGGTTTGGCTTCATGGAGGACATGAGACCTAATTGGAAAATTAAAAGTCAGGAAAGATTTCAATAGACACAAATGGGGGATGGGAATTGGGTATTGAAAGAGAGTATTCTAACAGTCCAAACCGGAGGTGGAAGGGCATTTTAGGTAATGGAAATCTAAGTTAAAGACATGAAGAACAAAAGTGTAAAACATATTCATTAAACATCAAGTAACCTAGCTTAGCTACAGCATTGTCTACACGTTGTTGTTGTTTGTCCTACCTTTTAAAAGAGGATCAATGACATATGATGATGTTTTGACTTGCAGGTAAATTGGATTTGAGTGAGGCAGAGCTGCACAAAGTTGTTAACCTCACTGTCTCCTCCAGAGTCATCAGAGTCCAGAGGCAAAGATAGGTCAAAATGACTGGTGATGCTCTGGGATGCAGTGGATAACCCTGGCATCTTCAATGTCTAAACAAACTTGGTTTGCTCCACAGTGCCTCTTTCAGCCACCTTCATGACAAGTTTTTCTCTTCTGCCCATTTCATTAAGAGGAAGTATTCCCAGGGGCGGCTAGGTGGCGCAGTGAATAGAGTTCCGGCCCTGGAGTCAGGAGTGCCTGAGTTCAAATCCGGCCTCAGACACTTAACACAAAAAACTAGTCGTGTGACCTTGGGCAAGTCACTTAACCCCAACTGCCCTTCAAAAAAAACTAAACCAAAACAAAACAAAAAGAACAAAACAAAAAAAAAGAGGAAGTATTCCCAGAGGCGGAGCCAAGATGGCGGCATAGAAGCAGCAAAGCACCACAGCTCCCACACAAACATGCTAAAAAACTCATAAAATGGGACACTAAGCAGATTTTCAAGCTCCAAAACTCTCCAAAAGACAGAAAGCACATCTGTTGCTACAGGCAGCACAGCAGGCGGGGCTCTTTGCAGCAGTCTGGGACCCGCTGCCGAAACCCCCCTGCTGGGTCAAGCACTGGGGCATCGGGTGGGGAACCGCGGTTATAGGAGAGCAGATCTGCTGCACTGGAGGCACAGTTACCACATCTATCAGGCCAGAAGAAAAAAAGGCTAAGAGAAAGGTCAGTGGATTTTGTTAACTGGGGAGGAGGAGAGCGGGTCCGGCCAAACTGCTCCCAGGGCAAGGAAGCAGTGGGAGGCGGCTGTAGCAGCAGGAACAGCTGAGAGCCTCAGCATCTTCCACTGGGCTGCATCAGAGCCCTCGGCCTGCAGATAGCAGGGGGGCTGACACGATCCATCAGGGCCAAGGGCTCTTGCATTGAGTGGCCTGGATCTGGATCGTGGTCTTGAGTGGTGGTCCTGGGGTGC
>JAQQSW010006223.1:0-14000 GCA_028646575.1 Pseudocheirus occidentalis | reverse complement strand
CAATAGCAATTTAGAGCATTTTTCCATATGCTTAAAGATATCTTTAATTTCTACCTCTGAAAATTGCCTGTTCATATCCTTTGCCCATTTATCAATTGGGGAATGACTTGTATTCTTATAAATTTTATTTAATTCCCTATATATTTCAGAAATGAGGCCTTTATCAGAGACACTGGTTGTAAATATACTTTGCCAATTTCCCACTTCCCTCTTAATCTTGGTTACATTGGCTTTGTTCATACAGAAATTTTTCAATTTAATGTAATCAGGATTATCCATTTTGCATTTTATAATGCTCTCCAACTCTTCTTTGATCTGATTTTTTAATAACTCATTATAATTCCTTCAGATTTTTAAATTTGGCCCTTAAGTAATATATGAGTGGTACTCCCTCCCATGCATTATTTTTAAGATTCTCTAATCACATACGCTTACTTTATCAGTGTTTCATAATTGGTAATGCCATTCTCTTTATTCTTAGGTTTTCTTGTTTCTTGTTTACTTGTATTTTTCCACTATTGTTGGGTTAATTTTAACTGCCTTCTTAGGAAGAAAAATGCTAAACATACAAACGAGTAAATGAAGAAATAATAATTCAAAATGTCCTATGAGGGTGAGAACATGTTCATTGGAGGTTAGTTTGATAATGAGGCTTGACATTTAGAAAGCGCTGGGAGGTTTGCAAAACATTTTGCAGAAATCGTCCCTCTTGATCCTCCCAGCAGCCCTGTGACTTAGGTGGTATTGTTTTCATATTTTATAGATGAAGAAACTGATTCTCAGTCAGGTTAATTAACTGCTTTGCTTAGGGAAAGACAGTCAATGATCATCTGGAGCAGAATTTGAATTTGAGTTTTCAAGAGCTGCAAGCCAGTGTTCTAACTACTCAGTCACCTATTTACCTAGAGCCCTGTTTGAAATGTAGCTATCCTTGGGGCAGCTAGGTGGCTCAGTGAATAGAGCACTGGTCCTCGAGTCAGGAGGACCTGAATTCAAATCCGACCTCAGACACTTGGCACAAGAACTAGCCATGTGACTTTGGGCAAGTCACTTAACCCCAACTGCCCTCCAAAGAGGGAAAAAAAGAAATGTAGCTATCCTATTTGGGAAGATAGTCACATTTGAGAGAGATTTTAATATATTTTCCCTTGGCATACTGCAATAGCTTCCTGTTTATGTTAAGGCATAAGCCTTTTTTAATGTTAAAAATATACTTAAGGGGCAACTAGGTGTTACAGTAAATAGAGCACTGGTCCTGGAGTCAGGAGGATATGAATGCAAATCCGATCTCAGACATTTGACACTTAACTAGCTGTGCATGCTGTGTGACCTTGGGTAGGTCATTTAACCTCAACTGCATTGCCTTCCCCCCTCAAAAGTACATGTATATATATATATATATATATATATATACTCAAAATACTCAAAAAGCTTCTAGGCCACCAAATAGCTTTTTTGAAAAAAAATCAATATTTTTATGATATAAATTAATCAGACCCATCTGTGTTGTATTTCTCTTAAAATAGAGACAGCTTTAAAGATTTAGGAGCAGTGAATTGTTCAGTGTATTCTGAATTTTATTGAAGTCTTAAACATTCAAAGCCTCACGATGGAATCTCTCCTAAATTTAGAAAGAGTTGGTGTTGGTTTTTCATACATCACTTAGGCACGCTGACCAGAACTAGATGACCAGTGGACCAAAGTCAGATGACGTGAGGTCTCCTACATATATTGACTTCTAGTAGTTACCTTCTTAGTGATCTGCCATTTACCACCCATTCTAGAGTTCTGTTAGAAAAAGTCCAAAAACCACTTCAGTGCTTGGAAAGTCAATATATATATGAGGATGCAAAGTCAACTATCCTTTGTTTGAAGGACCATTACTTGGTTTACCTCTCCTGTTCATGCTTTCTTGTACCATTAACTGTCCAGCAAAGGAAATATTTCATTATTTTGGTGGCCCATGGTCAGATCTTAGTAAATACTACCTGTACCAATTGAGTAATTATTAAGTGCTTACTATATACCAGGCACTGTGTTAGGATCTAGAGACTTATGAATAAAGAATGAAATTATTCTGATTCATTATGGGTTTACGTTCTAATGAAGGAGATAGCAAGAACACATAAATCTATTCAGCATAAATATAAAAATCAATCAATACAGAGATATAAAAAGGAGTAGGATATGAAGTGGTTTGGGAGTTAGCAGTTGAAATGATCAAGAAATGCTTGTTGACATTGAACAAGGTAGTTTAGGGGCAGGATATGGAAGGCTTTAAAAGGTAATCCTTTTCAATCCCCTCTGTGCCTCAATGGGTAAACTCATGAGTTCTGGTGGCTATGCAAATTATGATGATTTTTTCCAAGTTTATCAAGCTTGGAATTTAGTGATACTACCATCTATTACCAAGCAGACCCTGAAAGCTATTCCTGATTCTTAGAGTCTAAACTTTCTAGATTCTACTTTTAGATTCTACTTTGCTGATATACCTTAGAGAATCCAGAATCATCTCCATCTCAGAGAGATATCAGAGTATCAAGAACAGCAACAAACAGAAGTATGACAACCTACATTAATATAGTACTTTAAAGTTGTTAAATATAATCCCTTGAAATATTCATATACATATTCAAATATACACAATATTAAGTTGTAATTTGGTTAAAGTATTGGGTTTCAAATAAATGGAAATATTCAGTAATCATCCAAATACTGTGTGACCACTTCAGGGGATTCTTTATCCATACTAATCAGGACCTAGCTACGTGCATAACTTCCCTTGACCAGATAAATTCTAAATATCTTTCTCTTAAATCCCACCCTCACAGACTAGTTTCACCTCTAAAGCAAAACCACCTATTCCCTCTCAGAGTTCTAAGTATACTGCCTGAAAAATCTAAGGGAGATTCTCTAGTGATATCAGCTCAGACTCCCAATGGTGTACTTCTACTCGAAATTATCAACCAAGAAACAGTTTAGTCAATTAGCACTTAGTAGCTTTAAGAAACAGGCATTTATTAAGGTGGTTCAGTAAGGACTGTTTGTATAAAATATCTCCCCAAAGTCTTTGACACACTAGTACTCTCTCATAAGTATATACAGAGCCCAGGACAAAGGCAGATAGGTACTTCAAAGCTTCTGGTTCATCTAAGGCATTTTCTCCTACTCATGGGGATCTCAAAATTTCTCCTTAAGCATGGCATAGTTTCTTTGCTGGATTCCTGTGGAGCCATGAATCTAATGTTCACTCTGACCTTGACTCTCAAGGTAAATGTTGCTGTCAGATGGCCCAATGAGGACACCATTGGGTATCCAACATTCTCCAGACTCTCCAAAGTTCTAAGGCTCTTTTTGGATCAAAGTAGGTGGGGTGGGGGTGGGGGTGGGGGAAGGAGACCTGAGGTTACAATGAAACCTTGACTATTCTTCTCCCAAGTGCTTCCTACTCAAGGGTTTTACTGGAATACAGTGATTACAAGTTCTAAGCTCTGGTTCTAACTCTAACTCTGACTCCAGTTCTAACTTGCTTGACTTTTTGTGGATACTTACTAGGAGAAGTCAAGTTTCTTCAGCCTGCCCTTCTTTACCTCTACTCTCTGGCTTCCCTGACATTTTTCAAGTTTCGGCTAAAATCCCTTTTTCTACAAGAAAACTTTCCTTGACCTTCTTCATTCTAGTGCCTTAATTCTGCTGATCATTTCCAATTTATCCTGCATATAGCTGGTTTGCACATAGTTGGGTTTTTTGTTTGTTTTTTTTTTTGCATGTTGTCTTTCACATTAAACAGTGAGAACCTTAAAAGTGGGAACTATCCTTTTTGCCTTGCTTTGTATCCCCAATGCTTGGCACATAGCAGGTATTTAATAGATACTTATTACTAATTACCTGATAGTAAATATTTAACAAATGCTTTCTGAACAACTAATTCTCATACATCATTATTTCGTAGACTGGTAGCTAGAAGGGGCCTCAGAGATCATTTGTTCCCAAACCTACCTTTTCTATTTGAGGAAACTAAAGTCCAGCATCAACCAGCCAGTAGGAGTTTGTGGTGGGATTTGAGCCCACTTCTTCCCAACTCCAGGTCTAGTACTCTATCCACTATTACATATTGTCTCCCAAGACAATCAGCCCCTCACCCCACCCCAATATAGGGATCCTAGAAATATGACAAGTCCTCTGACTCCTGATGCAGAAAACAACTGGTCTACAGCTTACAGCCTTAAAAAAATTCCCTTCAGACATTGAGAAGTTAAGTAATGAGGCTAAGGTCATACAGCAAGTGTGAAATTGAGGCCAAATCTTCCTGCTTTCACCTTACTGTGCTACCTCTCTTCCTTAACCTCAACACTGCCAACCCATTTTAATGGAATTCAGCGCTTTTATTAATGGCCTAATGTAGAGGGGAATGCTCTCCTAGGTACTGAACTAAATACAAAGTTTAGATAAACCATTAGAACTTAACAGTAAATACAGTGGGAGAAGACATATTGCAATGTTTACAAAAAGCTAGAGTACATATTAATACACGGAAAATGCTTTGGCAAAGAATAAATAAAATACTGTTCGGTGTCCATAAAAGAGAGGTCAGAGTGAGTTTATGAAAGTAGCCAATTAGAGATGGCTTCCTGTAGGAAGCAGAGTTAAAATTTACTAAGACAATCAAGAAGCAGGGGCTGTATTGCTATTTCTGCCTCCCCGCTTTGTTCCTGTGCATTCCCACATGGATGCCCTCCCCCTCTGATCCTTAGACTTGCACTTTTATGTCTGCTCTTTTCCAAGGCAACTTAATTAGAGGATGTCACTTTTTCTTGTGATAACATATTCTCATGCACAGCAGGACATTCAGCGGATATGAAGGGTTCACTGAAGGGTAAAGCTAATGGAGGTGCTTCTAGCATTACCACCATCCTCCTTACTCTCCCCCTCCATCTTTTATGATCGTTAGCACCTTGGCATAGAATTTTTCTCTCAGTTAGTGCTGGGACACATTAGGGAAGTTGACATTGACATTTATTGATGGAGATCTTCTTTGGGTGATATTTGTGTTGTTCTCTTGAAGTCTTTCTCTAATGTGTCCTTTTAGTATGTATGTGACACTGGATTCTTGAGGGTTATGGCAACAAGGACAATCTCTGGCTGGTCCTAACAAGATTGAAAGGCCATCTTGAACTGGTCTGGTGACCGACTGACTGTGCCTCTTTTTTTAGGCTAGCCTAAATTAGATGAGTGTCTCATCAGGTGGTTGGCTTCATGGTAAAGAATTCTTTAAGCCATAGTAGCTCACAAGTACCATCTACTAAGCCAGAGGTTCTTAATATGGAATCTGTGATTAGATTTCATGGAGTCTATGGATTTAGATTGGGAAAATTGTGCATGCATTCCTGTGTGTGTGTATATGTGTGTATATGTGTGTGTATGTATGTGTGTGAGTGTGTGGGGGTAAGTGTACGTGTGTATTTCCATATGATCACTTTTCTTTCAATCTTATGTATCTTATTTTATGCATTTAAAACATGATTCTGAGAAGAAATCCACAGGTTTTAGCAGAATGCCAGAGGTATCCATGACAAGACAAGAAGGAAACATCTTATTTAAGTTAAAGGATCATAGATTAAGAAGGAACTGGGAGGTTAACTCAAAGGCCATATAGTAAAAGAGTTGATCAAAATCACATAGACAGCAAGTATCAGAGATGAGATTTGAACCCAAGGTTCTCTGTCTCTGTGGCCTGCTCTCTATTCGTTATTCCACATTGTCATATGTATCTATTAAACTTCTTAATATATAATGCTATTGCATTAGTCTTTCTTAGATTTACTATTTTATAGCTATTATCAGCAACTGTCCTTTGAAATCATGTTGTTCTCACCCCTGCTTCAAGCTCAAGATCCCCTTGCCACCCCTCCCCCGAAGCATATACTTTCTGGAGATTATGGGGAGTTCAGAGATATATCCATTGTTCAATATGACCAGCCTGCCATCATTCCCTATTATTGTTATTCCTCTCTGGGGCTTAGGAGTTAGAAACAAAGTACAGCGTATAGCTGATCTCCTGCCTTCATCCCCTATGCTTGCATTGAGTTCTGTAGCTAGAACATAAGGCTGATTCTTTTGCACAAACTGCCTGGGTTTGGAGTTCGAGTCCTACCACACAAACAATATGAATATTCATCTTCTTGTGAAATCTGTCTGACTATATTTCTTTTGAACAATGACTCTGGTCTGAGCTCCAATTAGAATGTGAACTCCTTGAGAGCAGAAACTGGGTTTCACCTTTCTTTTCTGCCTAGAACACAGTAGACACTTAATAAATGTGTGTTGACTCAACTAAGTACCAGCTCTAACTTTCCTATCACCAATGCTGAAGCTAAACTTCTTTTTTTCACCATGAACAGTAGGTCCAGTTTTCCACATATCACCACCACTAGCATCGCACATCCCCTAAGATACTTCTTAAATGAGACTTCACACGTACTGGCTACTATATACCAAGACACAGAGATTTGAGATCCCAACCAGGCTCCTAGAGATTCTAGCACAGAGTCTAGCCTTACCACCAAGCTTCAGCAAGGTCTAATTTCTTTGGTTGTGTTAGGATGTCTGCTTCTTCTTCTTTATAACTTGTAATAAAGTGGTAGTAAGGAACACTTATACATGAAATTTCTGAGGACAGTTTTTTTTTCTTGTTGCCTTCTTAGATATTTTCTCATGTATTGCAGGTTATATCTTTTATTATTCATCTTCTTAAGCAATATCATCTCTTTTCTATAGTATTTACTTTCCACATCCCATAAGAGTGTAGTTTATAGATGGATGGAACCTTGGAGGTCACTGAGACCAATTCTCTTGTTTTATAGCAGATGAAACTGAGTTGCAGAGAAATGTAATCACTTGCCCAGGGTCACACAAGCAGTAAGTGTCTGAAGAGGAATTTAAATTCAATTCTTGCTTACTCCACATCCAGCCTAAAGTCCCGTGAATCAGATGTGCAAGATTCTTGAAAAATATGTTTTATCAGCCTTACTTGTGCGTGGATTATCGAAATATCTAAATATGGCTCACAGGTTATATAAGCTGACAAGATCTGAAGTCTGACCCACCTTTGCAGAGAATATGAAAAAGACCATGTCCACACCATCAATTCAGGCAGGGGAAACTGAGGATGGGAAATCTCACCAACCCCAAAGCACCAAAAATAACACCAGTCTCCAAGAGTGGTAACAGGCTAGAAATGTAGCAATCATTCCCTCTGAAATCATTTCTTGTCTAAGGGATTAAGTGTGGATTCAGAAGGACAGTTGCTTTCCTGATTCCTCTTCAGATGGACGGCAACCCTTAGCTTATACTTTCCAGTTTAGTCCCTCCTCCCCAATGCTAGTCATAAAAAATGCCTATTGCACCTAGCAAATAAATAATAAGTAACCCCATTTATCCAATTAAAAGAGCAAAAAAACCCATACATTGAAATGTTTCAGGAAATATAGAAGAGAAGATAAACTAAATGGTAGGTGAAATGCCAGATAAAACTGAGGGAAGGAATGATTTCACACAAGGGGAGGTTTTTTCTGAACAGTCTCTAGAATTGCGAGCCTTGGATGTTCCATTAGAAAAAGTATGAGTTGAACTCCCATGCATGTCCATGGCTTGGTGGGCTATGCTCTTCCATTCAAAGTCTTTCTCTCTCCACAATCTCCTATTAGGGCACGTGCTCAGCATTCTCTTAGCCAATAAGGATTTACATTTCCCTCCAGCACATACAAAATTACCCCCAGCTGGAGCAAAAACTGACTTTCATTCTTCTCCAGAGCTAAAACTTTCAGACCCTTGCTAAAATCAGCCAGTAATTATACCCTTCCCCAGGAAGGAGACCCATCGTTCCTATGTTTTAAACTATATTCCATCAGTCCAAATCTCTATCTCAAACACTCTTTTATAATCTATTAATTTCCCAACTCTGACTTTTTCCTTCTGAAGGCTCTTGTTTTGATTGGCAGCAGTGATCAAAACATGATGTGAGTCCTGGACTTCTTCTCTTTCTTGCCCAGGACTTTATAATCCATGGAAATGTCTCCTGGGTTCTTTCTGGTGGTATCAAATAGGACACAATTCAAATAATGTCTTGTGGAATCATTAAGGTGCTGTATAAATATCAGTTGTCTCATTGATGATGATGAAGTACCAGGACTTCATTATTAACCAGTCTCAGGGAATTCTCTCTCATTTGCCAGAATGATGTCTCAAGGAGACAACAGACTATTTCTCTATTGTTCATGTGAGACAGACATAGGACTACCTCAGTACCTCTCAGAAGGTGATCAATAATTACCACTATTTATGTCTTTTTTGTTTGACTGTTGAGAAATCTTACGTAATGAATAGAACACTGGATTTAGGAGCCAGGCAATCAATAAGCATTTTTGAAACACCTCCTATGTACCAGACACTGTTCTAAGTGCTGGGATATAAAAAGAGGCAAAAGAAAGTTCCTGTTCTCAAGGCACTCAGAGTCTAATGGGAAAAGACATAGAAACAACTTTGTACAAACAAGATATAGGCAAGACAAATTGGATATCACTGATAGAGATGCTAGATTTGCCCAACAATCTTAATTTCCCCTAAGATACCATGATGCCCACTTATCACCATTATTTCATGGATTTATGAAAATTTATGAAAAATTTTGTTCAATCCCTGAAGGTCACCGCCATTCAGTCTCAGCCTCCTAATTTTTAGAGTCAGATGAGATCCCAGAGGTCATCTAGTCTGACCCATGCTTTACCAGGAGTCTCCTACATAAAATCTCATAGAATTCACTGTCCATTCTCAACTTCAGGACTATTTAACGTGTGTGTGTGTGTGTGTGTGTGTGTGTGTGTGTGTGTGTGTGTGTTTGTATTATGGACTTCACTGGTGGTCTGGTGAACCTATGGACTCCTGTCTCAGAATGCTTTAAAATTCATAAAATAAAACACATAATATGACAAAGAAAACCAATTATATTGAAATACAGTTATCAAAATATGCATTTTTTAAAGTTCCCAGAGACCAGGCTATTTAAGAACTGCCAGTGCTGGGAGGTTCATTACCTTTAGAGGCAGCCCATTGGGCCATGATGCTTTAGCAAGCCCTCTCCAGAAGTTTTTGAGAGTGCCTTTTCTTGCCTTTGCCTATTTTTTCAGACCCTTTGGCCTTGGGAAAATTGTTCCAAATGAGGCATCCCTGCAAACATCCTGTGCTCCCTTTCTCTCCAACTTTGCTGGAAAGATGTTTTCTTCAGCCTGGGGTCTGTTTGACCATTATGAACTCCCTCTGCCTCCATGCTCCCTTTGGGAGCTGCTTCTTGTGGCCAGTTTTAATGGAAGGGACGGCTGGTGACATTCCCGGGCTCAGAGCCAGACTCCCATTTAATTTTGTTTGAAGACTGCTCGGCCTCCCAGATGCTGTTTCCAGAGATGGAGCTTTTATAAATGAAGAAATTGAATTTTCTTTCATTTAAGAAAAAAACTCGGAGCTCCTACTGTCTTATCACTTGGGCAGTTTTCCCAAAATCTGCAAGAAAATCCACCATCAGTGACCCAGATGAAGACCTTAAGGGGAGGAAAGTGATGGTATCATTTCGGTTCATCTTTCCCCATTAAAATCCCCATGGCAACCTAGGGGAAGGAGGGGGGCTTGCCCTAGCATTCTGGCCAAACGCCATCTTGACAGATTGTCTTTAGGTCCATGGATTCAGCATTCACTGGGGCCAGCTACAATCAGTGGGAAGGCATTTGTCTCCATCATCTACAACAGTCGTTAAGTCTTCACTTTCCCAGGAGTTAGCTGTATAGGTAATAGTAGAAGAGAGAGCTTCCTATATATGATAAAAACCAAACCAAAAAGACCCTCCAAAATCCTGGATCTGAGACCTGTCTTGGTAGAGAAGGGCTGGGATGGAATCCTGCTCCTGGCAGTTAATAGTTATACAACCATGGGATGGTCACTTGTATCTGCTAAGCCTCAATTTCTTCAACTGTGAAATGGGAATAGTAGTGGTATCTCCCTCACAGGGCTATTGTGAGAATCAGATGAAATATTTGTAAACCTTAAGGAGCTGCCATAAATGTTATTTATCTCGTCATTATTATTAATGGAATCTTTTAATATTATAGCATATGCATGTGTGTATTAATTATATTTATGTAGTGTGTACACATAAACATCTATTTATACATGTGTGTATGTATCTATATACGTGCATATATACATACACACGCATATCTCCCAACTGAGATAGTACAACAGCTCAGTGACTAGAGCGCTGGGCCTGGAGACAGAAAGACCTGAGTTCAAATCTAGCCTTAGACACTTATTACCATGTGACCTTGAGCAAGTAATAACTTCTGTTTGCCTTCGTTTCTTCATCTGTAAAGTGGAGGCAATAACAGGACCAACATCCCACGGTTGTTGTGAAGCTCAAAGGAGATGATATTTGTAAAAAGTGCTTGGTGCGTAGTAGGTGCCATTATTGATCATTCCCATCTCTCCCTTCCTGTCCCAACTTGGGTGTACATTCTTTTGAGCAGTCTCTGCATAAATTCACCTAGCCAAGTATAGCTGACCCCATACCCCATCCTGGTTCATATGCCATCAAGCCATTTCCCCTGGAAATCTTTCCACCTGTCTTGCTCCTTCCACCCATAGGTTCAAGGCTAGAGGGCTACTCAGAGGTGATCAGATCCAATCCACTCATTTCATAGGTGAGTGAGCTGAGGCCCAGATAATTCGCTCAAGGTCATGCAGTGGGCAAAGACTGGGGTAGGATTTGAATAAAGGACTCCCTGCAAGCACTCCACCACCTTCAACACAGCAGCCCTTCTGGAACATCACCCTCTGGAATCTCCAGAAAACATACCTCCAGTCTTAGGGGGAAGCTAATCCACCCAGCATTGGAACCCCCACCCTGGGGCAGAGCTGTCTCTGGTGGTGAATGAGTGATTGGAAACTCAAAAACGTGGCATACTGAGCCAGCCCCAGACCTGACCATACTTCTCACTCCTTCCAGCTCTCTGACCTGGATATCCTGACACTCACATTGCTGATGTGTATGTATTCTCCTTTTTTGCTTTCTACCTCTTGCTTTGGGTACAATAGCTAAATTAATACTAGTATTACTTCTGGGAAGAGAGTCATTCTACTGCCCTATGACTCCATTCACTATCTCTATGACTCCTGGATTCAAACTCCCCTTTATTGAAATTCTCCCTTTCCCCAATGTGTGAGCCCCTCCCCATTAGAATGGGACTTCTTGGGGAATATGTACTGTCTCTTGTGTTTGTATCCCCACTGTTTAGCATAGAAACTGTCAGAGGGGGAGTGTTTAATGAAGGCTTTTTAATTGTCCGTTCAATTTACCTACCTCATGGGGTTGTTCTAAGAATCAAAGGTACAAAAACACACACATTATTTTCTTATTTATCTCTCTCTCTCTCTCTCTCTCTCTCTCTATATATATATATATATATATATATATACATGTTGCAGTGGGGGCTCTGCCCACCCAAAAACTGTTGGGGTTTCATGATATGTTGTGGTGGAACCATCTCCAGGAATTCAGAGTCAAACCCCCTCCAATGCAAAGATAGGCATTTAGTGAGATTGATGCCTCTCATGAAGAGGGCTAATACCAAGAGGGACCAAGAACTTTAAAGAAAGCAAGATGGATTTTTATAGAGTAAAGATGTAATTACCTAACAAATTTGCATAAAATATCAGGATATAATATTAAAAAGGCAGGAGGAGTTTGTTAAGGGATTAGGTAATGGAGGAGGGATCCCATCTATGGTTCGGTGGTCATGCTGCCCTCCAGTTGGCTAGCTATTGTGGTCCTGTCTGGTCAAGATAGAAGGCTAGGTATTTTGGTCCAGTCTTGGACTAGATGGATGATGCAGTTGTGATTGAATACAAGAACGCACCTGTTTCTATGGGAATGGGTTTGGGGGCAGTGACCAGGTAGAGGTATCACATGGAGACACCTGATGTTCCTGTGGGAATTAAGATTCCAGGGACACACCTGTTTTTCTAGTGAGCAGTGAGGCATATATGAAGAAGTTAGGACATTGTCAGGGGGCTAAGTAGGTACAGAGAGGCCTATAATGAAATTAGAATATTGGGGCTGGGGGCAGCTTTATTAGGATTCTATCACATAATACACACACACACACACACACACACACACACACACCTTGTAAATGTGAGGTCTCCTATTTAATAAACATCTATTACATTGCACATAGTAAGTACCATGGAAAGCACACAGATTCTAGTGACAGAGCACCTAGGCTCAGATGCTTCCTTGGATACTTAACTTTCTCTAGGACTCTGAGCAAATAACTGAACCTCTAAAGACCCCGGCTCCCTCACCTATAAATGAGTGGTTTGATCAAATGCTTCTGAGATCCCTTCTATCAGTGGATTATTGATGATGATGGTGGTGATATCATCCACAACTACCATTTATATAGCACCTCAAGGGTTACAAACTACTGCACAAATATCGCCACATTTCATCCATACAACAACCCTGTTTATTGCCCCCATTTTACAGATGAGGACATTGATGTACACAGAGTTAATATCTGAGGCCAGTCACTGGTCATCCAGTGCTCTGTATCCTGGGTCATCAAGCTGCCTCTTATATGCCATAGGAGGTATGTTTCTATACCATGTGCTAAGTGCCATGCTACATTCTAGGGATGTAAAGATAAGAATGTAAACCTTCCGTGTCCTCTTGGGATAGGATGGATGGAAAGGATGAATAGGGCAAATGAAACACAAACTATGGAAAATGGAGTTGTTGGAGGGGTGACACTGGGACCTTGGGGATCAAAGTAGGCTTCCTATAAGAAGTTTCTCTTGAGCTGAGCTTTGAAGGGAGTTCATTATTAGTATAAACCCCATACCATCACTTAGTGGAGCTGGGATAAATCTAGTCCTTTTTGAGCTGGGATTTCATAATTACATAGAATCATGGAATGTAAGTGATGGGTGGGGACTGGATCGATCATGGAGTCCAACCCCCTCATTGTTCCCATGAGGAAATTGAGAGAACAGTTTTGTGCAGGATAATGCCTTACTAATAATACTACCTTACATTCATTTTGTACTTTTACCTTAAAATACTCTCACATCTGTTGTCTCTTTCTGCATCCCCAAGAACTCTTGAGATGTAAATGAGACCAATGTTATTTCCAGGGAGATGAGTCACATCTGGATAAACTGAGGCTCAGAGTGGAAAAATCACTTAGCAAAGCTCACCAAGTCATTGGTCTATGTCTCTGGACCTCTATACCAGGAATATCTATCTCTTCTTCCTCCCATTGACTCCCTCTCACCTCCAAGATCCAAAGTAAAACCCTCCATTTGGCTTTTAAAGTCCATTCTAAACTGGACACCTCTATGGTTATCCCAGTGCTCGGCACAAAGTAGGTGTTGATAAAAGCTTATTTCCCTCCCACCCCCACCTGCAGACTCTCATCAAGAGTTGAGATCCTGTTGTTTCTCTCTGTGCCTTAAAAATCTCTTGATTTTTCTGCTCCCTCCTTTAAAATCTGTTTGTTGGAGTTAAAAGAGACCTCCATGGATCTAGGTCAGCCCACACCTCCCCAAGCATTCCCTCTGTAACATCCTGACAAGTGGTCATCCAGCCTTCACTTGAGATAAAAACAAACAAAACTCCCATCCGCTGATTTCCAAAGGAGCTCCCAGTCTAGCAGGAGAGAAAATGCATGAATGGTAATGTATAAACAAGCCTTTTCCGGGATAAATTGATAGGTGATCTTAGAGCATTAAGGAATGGGGGATGAGTGAGGAAAGGCTTCTCACAGAAGGCTGGATTTTAGCTAGGACTTGATGGAAGTTGGGGAAACCAGGAGGCAGAGATGAGGAGGCAGAGAACTGAGGGGGCAAGCATGAGAAAATGAAGGCCATTGAAAATGCTTTGTTCAAGATGGCGG
>JAQQSW010006222.1:0-14000 GCA_028646575.1 Pseudocheirus occidentalis | reverse complement strand
ATCAATTGGGGAATGACTTGTATTCTTATAAATTTTACTTAATTCCCTGTATATTTTAGAAATAAAGCCTTTATCAGAGACACTGGTTGTAAATATTCTTTCCCAATTTCCCATAATATACTGTTGGATAAGCCCAAAGACTCCAGTTTTTGGGATAAAAACTCACTATTTGAGAGAAACTGCTGGGAAAATGAGAATATAGTATGACAGAAACTGGGCATGGACCATCATCTAACACCATACACCAAAATCAAGTCTAAATGGGTACACAATCTAGGTATGAAGGCTGATACTATAAATAATCTGGGAAAGCAAGGAATAGTTTACCTGTCAGATTTATGAAGCAGGGAAGATTTTATGACCCAAGAAGATTATCCATGCAAAATGGATAATCTTGATTACATTAAATTGAAAAGTTTCTGTACAAACAAAACCAATGTAAGCAAGATTAAGAGGGAAGTGGGAAATTGGGAAAGATTGGCTAAGATGACAGAACAGGAAAATGACAAGTGCTGGAGAGGATGTGGAAAAATTGGAACACTAATGCATTGTTGGTGGAGCTGTGAACTGATACAACCATTCTGGAGAACAATCTGGAAATATACCCAAAGACCTATAAATAATTACATACCCTTTGACCCAGTAATACCACTTCTGGGGTTGTATCCCATAGAAGTGGGAGGAAGACCCATGTGTACAACAATATTTATTGCAGCTCTCTTTGTGGTGGCAAAAAAACTGGAAATTAAGGGGATTCCCATCAATAGGGGAATGGCTAAACAAGTTGTGGTATATGAATGTAATGGAATACTATTGTGCTATAAGAAATGAGGAGGAGATGGACTTCATATTCACCTGGAGAGTTTTACAAACTGATGCTAAGTGAGAAGAGCAGAACCAGGAAAAATCTGTACACAATCATAGACACATTGTATGTGTGACGACCAACTTTGATAAACTGGGGCTCTTCTCAGCAACACACAACTATAAGACAACTCTACAAGTCTCAGGATGGAAGGAGATGTCTACATTCAGAGAAAGATCTAGAAAGACCAGAGTTTAAATAGAGACTGAAGCAACCTACATGCTATCATTCTTTTCCATGTTTGGTTTTGTTTCTTTTTTTCCCATTGTTCACTCCATTGGTTACAACCCTTCTATACAACCAGACTAATGTCCAATGTGAAAGTATTTGCAGATCCTGTACTTGATTGCAAGCCACCATGGGGGAGGGGGATAGAGGGAGGGGAGAAAATTTGAAACTCAAGGGATTGTGGAACTGAATCTTGTAAACTAAAAGTAAATAAAAAAACTCAATTTAAATTAAAAAAAAGAAATTCAAATTTAGAATAAAAAAAAAGAAAGATAATTAGCTTACAAATCTTGCCACACCAGAATTGCTCAGGTTATCTAATGGAGCTATGTTCCTATACTAACATTTCAACAGTATTTCCACCCCCAAGGGCACTTGGCAGGAAAGAGAGTGGAGGTTTGGGAGACAGACACAGTCTAATAACAAAACAAATCTGGGTGAAAATCCAGCTTGGCTCTCCTTTGTATTCCTACCTGCTGCTTAAAGGGTCTTTTATTTCATATCATATCAGTGGTAGCCTCTGTTGCCAGAGGACAGAAGTTCCTTCCCTTGGTTGATCTTTAGGAGGGTGGAAAGAAGTGTTCCTTGGATGTAGAGCCAAATAGATTCCCATTAGTTGTCTTGTATCTACTCTGCACTGAGGGCTTAGGGGTGCCACGTGATGTTTCCCATGGCACTTTCAGCCTTATCTGACTTCTGGCTTAGGCAGGTGCCAGGATATCCCTGCCTCTAGGGTCTGGGTACCTCCTTCTCAGAGACATGATCTGGGCCTGCTATTATTGTAGGGAAATGCTCTAGGAACAGTGATGAGAACCTCAAATAGAAATAGATCCCTACAGGTCCTACATTAACTTAGAAAGCTCTAATTAACATTATTTATGTTTTGTTATATTTTTGCTTATTTTATTACACATTTCCTGATTACATTTTAATCTGGCTCAGACTGCTCTCAGGAGTTTTTGTCTTGCTCTAGGCATGGCAGGCAGGGTGTGGTATTCCATGCCTGACAAGGCACCAGAGCCAAATCTGGACTACTGAATGGCACTAGTAGTTCTGAGATGGGTGGGAAAATAAGCTTCAAGGCAAAGAGTTCTGGAGGAAGTGTTAGAAAAGGTCTGGGAGATACACATGTTTTCACTAGTCTTTTTAATGATAGAATAAAAGATTGAAAAAACAGAGACCAAACTTAGGAGGGAGTAATGGAAAAGAGTTAGGGCAAGTGCACATACATAATCATCTGCTTGTGTGCCTGGAGGCTAAAGAAATCAGACAGTGGATCAAAAGAGGATTTTTTTAGGCTGGAGATTAATTCTTCAGACCTGAGGATTGTTCAGTTTCCTGCTTTGACCTGGCAGGATTCAGAAAGACCAACTGGGCTTGTGATCTGGGCCAGAAACCCAGTTCTTTCTTCTAATGAGGAGTTCCTTCTAATGAGCAAGTCATGAGACTGAAATGACCCACTTTCAATAAACGGAATGTGGATTTAAGGTAGGACAGGCCCTCAGCAAAATTGCAAAGAAGATGGAATTTGTCTTTCCAATTCTCCCTCATTCTCTTTCAGGCACCTCTCCACCTCCTGGCAGACCCTTTCTCTTCCCTGATTCTTCCCCCTCACTGCCCTTTAATCCCACTAAAATTTATAATAAGCTTAGACTATGACACACTCCTCCTTCCCAACAGTATCTGGATTTTCTAAAGGACCCTAGGAGAACAAAAAGTTTTCATAAGCCAAAGGAACATATCTTCAAAGAGGAGATTCAGGTAGAGGTTCCAGAGGGTAAGAATAATTTTGACCAGGGGCTCCCAGCCAGGTGCTCCTCTGCCTGCATAGCTGTCCCCTCAAACTATGCATAGGATGAACCCTAGGGAGATGATTTGTTTGTCCAGCTTGATAGATGGCATCTCTTTCAATTCATCAAACTTGTTTTAATTTATTATGTTTGAAGTGTCTTGTTTACAGAATGCTGCAGGCTCAACACTCAAGCCCCCTAAAAGGTGAGAGAGCATGTAGGGCAGAAGGATTTCTGGGGGATGAGATTAGAGAAAGTTGTGTGAGGAAAGCCAGAAATGAAGTGGGTAGAGGTAGACAGAAGAATGCTGGGAATCTGGGTTCAAGTCTAGCGTGGCCCCTAACTGTGTAACTCTGGGCAAATCAATCCCTCTCTCTAAGTCCAGATTTCCTTGTCTGTAAAAACAGGCTACTGGATTGAAGGAGTGTGAATTTAACAGAAACTGGAAGGGGCCTTAGAGATCATCTCTTCTAACCTCTCTACACCCCCAACCACTGATCATTTAGTCTGAAGACCTCCAGTGTTGGGAAGCTAACTAGAAGAAAAATTCACTGTGTATAACTATCTCCTTATCCTTCCACAGCCAGGAGGACAGAGCATGGGCCATGGGGCTTTGAGTCAAGAATAGCCGGACTCAGGTCCTGCCCTAGACACTTATTAACTGTGTGAACCTGGAGAAGTCACTTAACCTCTATTTGCCTGTTTCCTCATCTGTAAAAGAGAAATGACAGTTGCAGTTACCTCCTCCGGGTGCTGTGAAGAACACATGAGCTAACATAATATAAAGGACTTTGCAAACCGTAAGGTGCTATATAAATACTACTGCTTATTAATGATTAATTATACCAAACTGAAATCTGCCTCTCTTCAGTTTTTTTTTATTAAGGGAAAGGGGGATCAAACATTGTGCCTATTAATGCCAGGTACTGTTCCTTCTGTGGTCACAAAGAACGTCTTCTACATACAGCTCTTCAAATACTTTAAGAGGGTCTCTCTGGGACTGCTCAGAGCTGGAAAGAAGGGTGCCATTTCTCTACCTTGGCAGCAGGGGCGGTTGTGTACATGTGGTATGGTATTTGCTGGCTAGATGAGACTGAGACTGGATCTCGAGGCCCTGGCCGCCTCTTTTTTGCCTTATCTCATTCTCTGATCAGAGATAATCCAATAGTGATCCCAAGATGGATGTTTCCAGTCTTCGAGACAATGTCTTGAGTTCAGGAGGCACCAGATGGCATTAACAGGCAACCAGAGGATTTTTTTTCTTATTTTTTGCAACTACACTCTTGGAGATGACCAGTGGCAGAAGGATGACCCCAAATCATGGCATGACTTACAAGAAGTCGTGGACCTTGAGAGAGGTATTAGACAATGAAGAGCTGAGGTAAAGGTGGAATGGCTTTCAGCAGTCCAATAGTTTCATGTTTCAGTGTTTTAAATAATGCATTACCTCCTGGGCGTGTGTAATAGGATTTGTGGGTTACTGTTTCATGTTTCATTTAAGTCTCTATTTTTTAAGCACTTTTTTGAGTGTGGGAAATTAATAACCACCTAAACTACTTTATATATTAACTACCTTTAAACTCCCTAATGAGTACAACAATATTTATATTTTTGTGGTGACAAAGAATTGGAAATTGAGAAGATGCTCATCAGTTGGGGAATGGCTGAACAAGGTGTAGTATATGAATATAATGGAAAACTATTGTGCTATATAAGAAATGATGAGCAGGCAGACTTCAGAAAAACCTGAAAAGATTTACATGCACTGATGCTGAGTGAAGTAAGCAGAACCTAGAGAGCACTGTATACAGTAAGAGCCACAATGTGCGATGACTAACTTTAATAGACTTACCTCTTCTCAGTAATGCAAAGATCTAAGACAACTTCAAAAGACTCATGATGGAAAATGCTGTCCACATCCAGAAAAAGAACTATGGAGTCTGAATGCAGATTGAAGTATATTATTTGCTTTTTCTTTCTTTATTTTTCTTTTTTTGTTTGTTTATTCTTTTCTGTGGTTTCTCTCATTGGTGCTAATTCTTCACAACATGACTAATGTGAAAATAGGTTCAATATGAATGTATATGTAGAGTCAATATCAAATTACACGCCATCTTCAGGTGAGGGAGAGGAGAGATGGGGAAAAAATTTGGAACTCAAAATCTTATAGAAGTGAAAGTTAAAAACTAAAAATAAATAAATATTTTAAAGGCTGGTTTTTTTTTTTAAATTCCCTATTGGAAAAGTCTTAGGCATGAGCCAAACATGAGCTTGAAGTACTTTTCCTCATGACTCTGGGATATAACCTGAGCCCTCTCTTTAGAGGTGAGGGTCTCCCAGGACTCTACCTAGTACCTGTGTGACCCCAGAGCAAAAAGATCCCCAGTAGCTATCTGTTGGTCGATCTTTCTTGATTTGCCTTAGTTATTAGTGACACTTCTCATCTCAGTCACTCAATATTTATTTTGTATGTATCCAATATTGGCTTGTTTATATTAGCAAATCATGTTGGTTCCTTGATGGCAGAGATAGTCTCATTTTTGTATTTGTGTTTCCTGAATCTAGAACTGATTTCTGGCATCTGGAAAATATTTGTTGACTGATTGATTCTTTCCTGTCTGAAGACTGCTTTTGTCAAGATATTAGGAGACACCCTATATCACAGAGTTAAGGCCCAGCAAGTGAGCTGTGCCCTGGGCTTGGCAAAGGCAACAGGTAGGACCCAGGTTTGAGGGTTTCCAAATTCTCTGCCTCAGGCTCTTTCCACTCTGCCTTTACTCTCCTCCTTTCCTTCCTCCTACCTCAACAGGCTAGAGACAATAGAAATAACAAGGTAGAAGAGACCGGTACAGAAGGATAGACAAGAATAGATTGGGTATTCATCCCTCTGGGGCTGGGAGAAATATATATAACGGATTGTGGGAACCTTGGTCCTACTGGTAGGACAAACAAAAGGCGAGCGGCAAACTGAGCAGAACAACGAGGAAGACTGTGCGGCCCCAAAGCCTGGAATTATTTGCCACTAAGGGAAATTGCAGAGAGACCCAATAAGGAAAATAGCAATAGCTAGAATTTATAGCGCACCTGCTATGGACCAGGCACTGTGCTTCTTTACAAATATTGTCTTATCTGGTTCTCACAACAACCTTGGAAGACAGGTGCTGTTACTGTCTTCATATTACTGATGAGAAAACAGAGCTTCAGTGACTTGCTCAAGGTCATACACTATCTGAGGACAGATTTGAACTCACATCTTCCTGACTCCGAGCCCAGTGCTCCATCTACCGTACCAGCTACCTGCCTAATGATTCCTAGGAAAAAAGCTTCCCGTTGAGATTGTTCTTACCTATGTTTTGAGAATCAGGATTTAGATCTGGAAAGGGCAGATTATGTAGTCAATTTTCCTTTCCCCCTATTTTATAGATGAAAAAAAAATGAGGTACCGAGGTCCAGAGAGATGAAGTGATAAAGTTATGTGCAAGCAGAAGAAGCGGCATTTGAACCCAGGTCCTATGACTCCAAATCCAGTATTCCTTCCATTATAACACATTGTCTGTTCCAATAGAACCATAAAATATTGAATGTAGAAGTGACCTCAGGCAGCTAAATGACGCGGTGGGTAGGGCACTGGACTTTGAGTAAAAAAGACCTGAGTTCAAATCCAGTCTCAGAAACTTCCTAGCTGTATGACTTTGGACAAGTCGCTTAACCCCTGTTTGCCGTTGGAGAAGGAAATAGCAAACCACTCCAGTACCTTTGCCAGGAAAACCTTATGTTCAGAGGTCTACACGGCCTCAAAGAGTGGGCCACAACTGAACAACAAAGAAGTAACTTTAGGCATCAGGCTGGTAAGTTATATTATTAGCCTTTGTTCCTCCATGGATGTCAAGTGTATCTGAGGAAATGGAAGAGAGGAGAGGGGATACTAGAAAGAGGTGGCCTTGGGTGGAGAAGGCAGTTTGCACACAGTCCAAATGTAAATACATCTCTTTACTATGGTCTAGGCTTTTAACACAGAGTTTAACTTGTATTTGCCTTCCTTTAGAGATCTTCCTCACCGTTCCCCATCTCTCCTCCAGGTAACTGAGAACGCCCCAGATTAAATGTAAATATGCTAAGGAGGAAGGGGGTGAGGGGATAATAGAAGACAAGCCAATAGAACCTTAGCTGGAATCACTATTACCAGATCAGGGCCTGGGGTCCAGGGTGGGGAGGTTTGCCTGCTGGGGAGGATGGTTTTGAGGAAAGTCTGCTTCCTTCCTGAGGTCCCTAATGCTCACCCTCCCAGTCCCAGAGAAGTCGCCTAGTTAGGAATGAGTTCTGTAGTTACCATTTTTCCCAGTGAGCATTTGGAGGAATTTCGGGCATTCGGCCTTCACTGTCTGTCCGATGGCAGAGGAGGGCCAGCAGATCATGTTGTCCCATAGTCTTGGGCAGCCTGGAAGAGAACAGTAATAACAACAGAAAACATCTGCTGAGAACTTAGGATCCTTCATTTAGGAGCTGGAAAAGGCTTTAGGAGGGGCAGCTCTAGAGGGGCACAGTTTATATATAGAGTGCTGGGCCTAGAGTCAGGGAGACCTGAGTTCAAATTCAGTCTCAGAAACTTACTAGTTGTGTGACCCTGAGTAAGTCACATAACCTTTTTTTTATCTGAGTTTCCTCATCTGTAAAATGAGCTGGAGAAGGCAATGGCAAACCACTCCCATATCTTTGCTAGAGAAATCCTGAAAGGGAATCAGATACAACTGAAAGACTAAACAACCACCACAAAAGGGCTTAAAAAATATCTAGTCCTGGGGGTTAACAAACTAAGGCCTGAGGGCCAGGCCTGTGACCTGTTTTGGTACCAGCTTGTAAGCTAAGAATAGTTTTTGCATTTTAAACAACCGATAAAATTTCATTTTAAAATGCAAAAACGATTCTTATCTCAGAGGCAGTACAAAAACAACCCAGTGATGGCAGATTTGGTGAGCAGACCAGCCTTTGTATTTTCCATATCAAACTGAAGATCAGAAATGTGACTTGATCAAGGTCATACTGTACGTTCACAGAGCTGGCCCCCAGAACCCAGATCTCCTGACTCACAAAGCAAAATTCTTTCCATCAAAGAACATCATTAAAATAAATTAAAAGAAACAAACAATGCTTGCTCTGCTCAGCTCTTCAGTCATAGCCAGTGATGATTCTATAGAAGGGAAAATACCAACTCCGTGGCTTTTGTGAAGGGATTTAAGAGAGAAAAGGATTATTGTAACAAAAGTTAAGGGTGAACTTTATTTATGTATTTTTTTGTCCATCCATATTTGAACAAAAGGAGCTAATTAGAGTATCTAATGTTGGAATCATTTTTGTGAATTCTCAGGATGTCAGGAGATTAGGCAGAATTTTCTAGATTCAGGGCTTCTAGGATTGGTGCATCTCTTAACAAGTCATTAGAGGATAGGCCAGCTAAAGGAAGGAAAGAAACATGCATTTATTAAGCACCTGTTGTTTTTGAATTTTGCTTCAGGCATGTCTGACTCTTTGTGACCCCATCTGGAATTTTCTTGGCAAACATACTGGAGTGGTTTGCCATTTTCTTCTCCAGTTCATGTGACAGATGAGAATACTTAAGCAAACAGGATTAAGTGACTTGCCTGGGGTCACATGGCTAGTAAGTGTCTGAGGCCAGATTTGAACTCATGAAGGTGAGTCTTCCTGACTCCAAGTGTGGCACTCTATACACAGAGCCACCTGGTACTCACGTGCCACCTTTGTTGTTTTTAACTCAGGATACACTTCACCTCTACACACTCTGTATTAAATTTAAAAAGCAGCATGTGTTACAGGAACCTTGCTGATCACATAGCAATTACAAGATTGATGTGAGGTATTGAGTTAAAAATGAAAATTTTATTCAACCCAACAAGATAGGTTGATTAAGAATTTTCAATGCAATAAAAATACACACATGATAATTTAGCTTTAATTTTGGATATGGGAAAAATGACACATTATTGCATTGTTGGCAGAGTTGTGAAATGATTCAACCATTCAGTAGAGCACTTTGGAACTATGCCTAAAGGGGTATAAAACTATGCATACTTTTTGACCTAGCGATACCACTATTAGGTCTGTTTCCTAAAAGAGATTAAAAACAAAACAAAACAAAAGAAAAGAAAAGAAAAGAAAAAGGACCTATATGTACAAAAATATTTCTAGTAGCTCCTTTCTAGGGGTAAAGAATTAGAAATTAGGGGGAAGGAGGAAGTACATTTAGGAACAAAGACTATGTAAAAACAAACAACATTAAAATAAAATGGATAGCAGACAAAAAAAAAAAGAATTAGAAATTGAGGGGATAGCCTTTGAGGGTATGGCTGAATAAGTTGTGCTATGTGATTATGATGGAATACTTGTAGTATAAGAAATGATGAACAGGATACTCTTAGAAAAACCTGGAAAGACTTGTATGGGCTGATGCTAAGTAAAATGTCCTGTGTACAAAGTAACAACAGTATTGTAAGTTGATTGACTTAGTTCTTCTCAGCAATACAATGATCCAAGACAACTCTAAAGGACTTTTGATGTAAAATGCTATCCATTCCCCCTGAAAGTACTGATAATGACTGAATATAGATTGAAGCATACTTTCTTTATTTTTCTTGTCTATGTTTTCTTTTACAACATGATGTTTTGCATGACTACACATGTATAGCCTACATGGAATTGCTTGGCTTCTCAGTGGGGCAGGGGAAGTGGGGAGGGAGGAAGGGAGAGAATTTGAAACTCAAAGTTTTAAAAACAAATGTTAAAAATTGTTTTTAGATGTAACTGGGGAAAAATAGGATGCCAAATAAAAGCTTAAAAAAGAAAAAAAGAAAGTTTAGCTTTATGGATAGATGCATTTAGAAGGTGAACATAGGCAAACAAGTTGGAATATTTATTAACTATAGTGCCATGCTGCAGTAATGTTACTTCTTTCCATTTTAGTAAATAATTTTCAGTAACAGTTGTATTTATTCCACACACATCAAAATATAGAAGGGTGCTTTTAGGGGATCTGTAACATACATAGTTCAGTCCAAGTGGTATGACAATGAGCTTTCTGTGACACTCCATGAAAATAAATTATCAACCCCATGCAAGTGGCAAGAAGCATTTATAGTCCTTTATTCAAGATATTAAATAAACTGACACACATTGTTGAAAGCAGCTTTACCCCTTTGCTACATTCTCCTTTCCAAAACGGCACGCATGTAAACTGGTTGGAGGTAACTTTAAGATTAACAATGATAGCTGAAGTATGCTTACAGTTAAAATTTTAATAAAATATTTTAATGAAGTTCCCATGAAACACAACAAAACAGACTACAGATTTAATCTAAAAGTTGCAAGGGAGGGAGGGCAAAATGAATTTTAAAGCTCCAAAGTTCTAGGAGGATGTAGTTTCTAATATTGCATCAGAAGAGACTAATTCTGGGGCCATCCTGTAATGAAATAACTCCTGGTTTGAAACTCTCTAAACCAGAGCAAATCCACAATTTAAGAAATGCCATTGTTCTGTTCTCAGGAACTTCCTGGAAACCAAGCATTTAAAAGAAATTGTTTGGGGGTGGCTAGGTGGCGCAGTCTATAGAACACCGGCCTGGGAGTCAGAAGGACCTGAGTTCAAATTTGACCTCAGACACTCTACACCCCCCCCCAAAAAAAACTAGCTGTGTGACCTTGGGCAAGTCACTTAACCCCAATTGCCCTCCCCCCCCAAAAAACATAAAAGAAATTGTTTGAATTATCTATAAAATCCATGGTGTTTCTCTGTATAGCTATATAGAAAACAAATTTCCAGCAAAGAGAAAAAAAAAGCAAACTAAATAAGGAACAGCAAGGAAGTTGGACCCTATGCATTGATTCCAGAATAAACTAGACTTTTTTTTTACCCTATTCTGCTGCAACCACTGATGGTAAATGGACTTTACAAAATAGATAGGACATTTGACAAGTCTAATTAAAGATCCTTATGCTGGTAAAGAGAAAACTTTCTATTAGCAGTTTCCACAGACAAAGACTTTGTCATCTCACTAAATGCTTAAAGGTTATGACTGGAATTGAAATTCCTATTTAAAAAAAGTCACTATAGTCATTCAAATATCCATTTTATTGGCAACTTAGACTGCAAGGTATGTTTCTAAACCAAAAACTTTAAAAAGCAAGATATCCTGAAATAGGAAGTTTTCCAAAGCTGTCTTGTAAATACTTTTGGAACTGAACTTATTTGCATGTTAGACAAGATACAACTTACTAAACATCTGTAAGGATACTACTTACTACTTTGATGAACTGTCATTAGATGACCTGATCAGTCTTAATTAGTGACATCCCTTTTTTTTTCTGAGTGAGGATTTAAAAAAAATTCTAGTATAGAAGCTTTGTACTAAGTGTTATATGGAAGATTTCTTTCCAAATGTCTTTCGAGAGGCAGATACCATATTTAAAAATCCATCCATCTTCATCCTTCTCACTTCCTATTTTTATTTTATATTTTTTGCTTTTTTTCTGGGGCAATTAGGGTTAAGTGACTTCCCCAAAGTCACACAGCTAGTAAATGTTAAGTGTCCGAGGTCAAATTTGAACCCAGGTCCTCCTGAATCCAGGGCTGGTATTCTATTCACTGTGCCACCTAGCAGTCCCAATCCTCCTTACTTTCATACACTTTGGAAAGAGGTGTTGAAATGCTGGCCATGTTGTATCCATTCATCAATAAGGAAGATAGTTTAATTAGCATTCAGCTGTAGGTACTTTATAATTATTTTGATTAGCTCACTCATGTTGACATGATCTGATACAAGGAATTTGTTTTATCTAGTACAGGAAGTTATTTCTCATCCTTGCAAATGTCTATTATCACAGATATTTGGTAGGTACAATATAATTCTACTACTTACTACAATATAATTCTACTATTCTTGAATATGTCTCCTGTCTTCTACTCTCTATTTGAAGGTAGGAGCTGCTTGATGGGCTGGGGGTGGTGGGAACCTGGGCAGCAGCAAGACAGGGGAGGTAATGGTGGCAGCTGAGACAAAGGCTTCTGAGGTTCCCCTCCACCCTTCTGTCCTAAGCACCTACTTTGTGCTAAGTGCTTTACAAACATTATCATTTAATTCTCACAACAACCCTGAGACATAGGTACTATTACTATCCTTATTTCACAGTCAGGGAAACTGAGGCAGATCAAGGTCAAGTGACTTGCCCAGGGTCATATAGCTAGTCAGTGTCTGAGGCTATTTTTGAACCTGGATGTTTTCTGAGTCTCCATCCATTACTCCACAAAACAGCCGAGAGTGAGCTGAGAGGAGCCAGACAGCTCCTCTTTACATAAGTTTACAATTTTACATCACAAGTACACTGAAGTTTACAAATCACTTTCCTTCCACCAATCCTATGAAGTAGGTAACATGAGAATTTTAGTAATTTGTCCATGGTTATACTAGGTGGCAAAGCGGATAGACTATCAGGCCTGGAATCAGGAAGATTCATCTTCCTGAGTTCAAATCCAGCCTCGGGTATGTGACTGTGGGCAAGTCATTTAACCCTGTTTGCCTCAGTTTCCTTATCCGTAAAATGAGCTGGAGAAAGAAACATCAAACCCCCAAAAGGAGTCATGAAGGGTCAAATGTGATTTAACAATCACCACCGTGGTTACATAGCTTAAAAATGTTGAAGCTGGGAATGGAGCCCTGTTCTGCTGACCACAAATCAAGCCTGGCATCTAAAGGTTTAGATCAATGTTGCTTCCCATTTTGGAGAAGCGGGGTGGGGTGGAAAGGGGGAGGGACTATATTTTGGTCATCCCATGAGCCTCCAGGCACACATCTGCTCCCATCTAGAAGTCAAGCCAAGATGTAGCATTTGGGTGTGGTATCAAGGTCAAAAGTTGTCTTTCCTATGTATTACTATCCCCTCAAAGTTTTGAGTCTCCATTGGAATACACACAACTTCATTTACTACAAAATAATTCTTACTTTTAACCACCATAAAAGGATTTAAATCCAGGTCCTCCGAATATAATATGTTCAGCATTAATTCTACTGAAAGGCTTGTTGACTAATTTTAAATTCAGGCTACATCATTACAGCTTCTATTTACAATCCTCTGAGTTCTTGATGGTGGGCCAGGCTGGGTCTCAGGAAGTGTCAAGGTTGTTTTTAGCTGAAGGGTTTATCTGCATATTTTTATTTCCCATCAATGGCACTATCATTTTTCTCATTAGCCAGGCATAAATCATCTTTGACTCCTCTCTTTCCTTCTTTCCCCACGTCCAATTTATCAGTAAAACTTTTCATCTCTCGCTTCAAAATGGCTTCTTAGTTTGGAGTCTTAACAGCTGATGGCCTCCTACAGACATGGCAAAGTTGTAAATAACCTCCCTTTTGACACAACTGATGCCATTCCTATGGATCAGCCACTGAACTTGCCCAGATTCAAGGAGGCTGATATTACATAAACCAGTACCAGTGACCTTCTGATGCTAATGATTGCCACTGACCCTGTTCCAGCCTTGCTGCAGAGTTCCTGGAATGTCATGATTATGTGTATGCACAGAGTTCCAGCGAGCTTGGGTCAGACCAGGTAGCCTGAAGACCTCCATCTCTGCAGTGTCTAGTCAGTTCCACCCTACCCTTGAGCTTGAGTATGTGCCTTCATCTGCAAAACAAGAGGCTTGGACTAGATGACCTCTGAGGTCCCTTCCAGCTAAATCTATGAGCATCTGAATTAGCAAAATGGCTCTATCACTTCTGGGTGGGGGGGAAGGGGAGGACTTTCTAGGGATCTGACTACTGTTGACAGGAAGGAGTCAAGGGGCTGGTCTGAGCTGGTCAACTCAATGAGGGTGGCCAGTGATGAGAAGTGGCCCCAGATTACTCTAGCTAAACTAGGATCGGAGAGTAAGTGTTAGGCACTCTACTCAGCACTGAGTACAATCCCTATTCTCCTTTTGTAATCCGACAAGCACAGGGCTGATCATATTACAGGTTCTCAAAAAGACATATTGAGTAAATAACAGTCTGTACATGTTCACTTTGTATTTTTGACTATTCTAATCCCAGAAATGACCACTAGAATACAAAGGG
>JAQQSW010006221.1:0-14000 GCA_028646575.1 Pseudocheirus occidentalis | reverse complement strand
TTGGCTTTCTGGGCCTCTTTTGCCATTCGAATTAATCTGTTTTTTAAGGTGTTATTCTCTTCAGTCAGGTTGTTGACTCTTTCTTGCATCATTCTCATTTCTCTTCCCAATTTTTCATCCACTTCTCTTATTTGGTTTTCAGAATCCTTTTTAAGTCTATTTATGGCTTGTAGGCAATCTTTGAGTGTCTTGGAAGCATTTGTTGTGGGAGGTCTGACTGTGTTGTCTTTCTCCCGTTCCATGTGCTGATCCTTTTTGTCCCCCAAAAACTCTAGGATTCTAGAGTTTTATTGCTTTTCTTAGTTTCCTTCCTTTTCCTCATGTTGGCCAGTCAATTAATTGCTTGATTTTTTAGCTCTGTGGAACTCTGCTTCCAGGGGGGAAAGATCTATCCCAAATCACTGGGGTTTTCACAGCTGCCAGAGCTATTAGGAGGGTGCTACAGACCCCCCCCCCAGTTTTGGCTTGCTGAAAGCACACCCCAGGACCACCACTCAAGACCATGATCTGGATCCAGGCCACTCAAAGCAAGAGCCCTTGGCCTTTGATCAATCACTTTTGCCCCACTGTGGTCCACAGGCCAGCAGCTCTGAGGCAGCTGGGTTGGGCTGCTTTCTTGCCCTGGGAGCAGTTTGGCTGGACGGCTTTTCCCCCCACTAAATTTAGCTTGAATTCCACTGAACTTTCTCTTAGCCTTATTTCTTCTGGCTTGATAAGTGTGTGATTGCCGCAGTACCGCCAATCCACTCTACTGTAGACTCCAGTTGAGGCTTCTCCCGACCGCCCTGGGGCCATGCCGTGGTTACCGGCTGGGCTGGCCTCAGCTCCCAGCCTGCCTCGATGAGCCCCACGTGCCAAGCCGCCTTCAGCCAGAGATGTGTTTTCTGTATTTTTGTGAGTTTTGGAGCACTAACATTTGTTTAGAGTCGTATTTTCTGGGTATTTAAGGTGGCTATGTGGGAGCTGCGAAACTTTGCTGCTTCTACGCCACCATCTTGGCTCCACCCCCTCAATAAATTCTTGTTCCCTCTCCTTCTTCTCCTCCCAACATGTGCAATCAGCAGAGGTTGGTGATAGGACCTGAGTACAGATTTTCCTGCATCTAACGTCACTTGTCTATTTTGATACTTCAAGATCAGATGAAGACTCTGTCTTGTACAGTTATGTAGTAGCTGTCAATTAGGAGTCATTACCCATGGTGCAGATTTTGAGTTTAAAGGGAATTCTAGCAGGGACAGGGAGATGGCCTTTTCTTCTGAGGGCCTCGTTCCCCTTTCTCTTTATAAGGAAAGGTTTATACTGAGTGATCCATAGAACTCTTTTCAATAAATCCTTCTTATGATGTCCTCTCTCACTCAGAAATGGGGCCGTAGGATATGGAATAAACAGCAGACATCACACATCTAAGTCAAGTTACTCCAATGAGCTATGAAATGGGAATGAAGTTTCCTGATTAACAAAGACTTTTAAATATCTAATCACCAAACAAGGCTAGACCTAGGGACTCGAGAAACTGGGAAACCAAGAAAATAGGGAATACAGAAAAGTAGGAATATAGAATCTTGGGACTGAAGGGACATTTGTCACACATTCCTACCCTCGCCTTCCTCGTGTAGGAATCCTTTATGTAACATCACTTATCTAGATCACCCAGCCCCTGCTTAAACACTTCAGTGACCACAAAAGCAATGTGGCATGGAGAAAGAAGAACCGAATTGGGACCTGGGTTCAAATCCTCTCCCTGACATTTGCTACCTTGGGTCAATCACCTGCCTTCTTTGTGTCCCTGTTTCCTCTTCTCTAGGAGAAGGGGGTTGGATTTGGTAACTTTGGGGGTCTGTTCTACTTCCTTTGAAGATGGTTATTTCTGGCCACCTCTTCCAGCGTTGGGCAGTGTCTAATCATTAGAAAGCTCTTCCTTATATTGAGCCCAAATCTGCCTCCCTGGCCTCTATAATTAGACTGTGTATTCCTTCTCAACAACAGCCATCCAGACATTCATAGAATCATAGATTTGGCTCTGGAAGAGAATTTAGAAATCATCCAGTCTGATGCTTCATTTAAGCCCAGAGAGGGGCAGTGAATCACCCAAGGCCACACAGTTAGGAAACGTCTAAAGCAGGATTCAAGCCAAGTCCTCTTAACTCTGCATTTTTTGTTTTTTCCACCAAACTCTGATGCAAAAACTGGGATACCTCTGGCCAGAATGCCCTCCACCTATCAAAATCCTCCTTTGTCTGTCTAGGCTCAGCTCAAATGCTTTATTTTTCATGAAGTCTTTCTTTTTCTCCCCAACCTAAAATTATCTACTCTTCCCATGAACTTCTGAACCTCCATAATCCCTTGTGCCTCTCTTATGGCACCTATTACATTCCACTTTCCAACATAGTTATTTTCACCATCCCTCTACCAGACAGACTTGCAGAGGACAGGGCCAAGTCTCATTCATAGCTCCCTCCTTCAGCACTAAGCCTTGCACTCTGAAGGGACATGATAGATGTTTGGGGTTGGGGTCTGAAGTTAGCAAAAGGCCATTGAAAGGGTGACTTATTAAAGGAGAGACAACAGAGAAGAAGTGACAGGACGTTGGACTTGGAGACAGGATGATCTGCATTCAAATCTTGCCCCGGACACCAACTGTATAGCCTTGGTCAAGTCACATAACTTCTCTGTACCTCAGTCTCCTCATCTATAAAAGGAGGTGGTTGGATTCATAGCTTCTAAGGCCTCTTCTGACTGCAAATCTATGATCTTATGATCCTATCAGCGTACTGTTTTCTTGTTCATTTTGCTCTAGCTTTGATAGCTTTAAATTGCCACCCACACTATTTGATATCTTGGTGAGATCTTGG
The DNA here is from genome assembly GCA_028646575.1 of Pseudocheirus occidentalis. Classification (NCBI taxonomy): domain Eukaryota; kingdom Metazoa; phylum Chordata; class Mammalia; order Diprotodontia; family Pseudocheiridae; genus Pseudocheirus; species Pseudocheirus occidentalis. The sequence goes on along the minus strand of JAQQSW010006221.1, from coordinate 11,148 downwards.
GAGGTTGGACACCCTCCATGAGGGGAAAACCCTTTCCATTCTGCCCCATATTGTTTAACTCCTTGCTGTGCTACTTGCCATCTTGGCCATGGCTTGTATCACCTCTCAAACTTCTAAGCATCAGCCTTCAGCAAAGCTGACCTCTTTCAGTAAACTTACTGGCCCACACCTTTCCTGGGACAAAGAAATGTAATTATTTTGGTTGTTTACCTTTGGATAGATTAAATCAGTAGTATTCAGAGTCATATTTGCAAAACCCATTAAGCATAAGTAAGTCATATAATTGTAATATGTTCTGTAGAGAGTCTTCTGTAAAATAATAATCTAATTAATAAAATAATACAAGACTCGAGGGCTGCGGGTTGTACGTGGACGAGCTCCGTGGAACTTGAGAAACTGTCTGAATAACATTGGATCTAAAACAAAGATCCGGTTTCAGTTTGTTAAAAATACTCAAGCAGATCAGTCACATAAATAACAATTCTAACATAAGATTGACCAATTCTACCCACAAAGGAAAACTGACTGAGTTACAGAACACCTAACCCTTTTTGTAGTGTATACCCATATTTTAGCAGTAGGGGAGCTCCTGGTATGAAAATCCCCTCCTTGATACAGATCAACAACTCATTTGTAGTCTTAGAGAGTGGTTCTGCAGCCTCTAGGCTGCATGTGGCCCTCTAGGTCCTCAAGTGCAGCCCTTTGACTAACTCCAAACTTCACAGAATAAGTCCTTTGGAATTCAGTAAAAGGGTCACACATGGCCTCAGAGACCGAAGGTTCTCCACCCCTCGCCTAGGGCCTCATAGTCCTTATATAGCCTGTCCCAGAAATCTTAGTGCAGTTTTAAGCTCTGATAGCTAAAAATTGCATTAAGACTTTTGGGATCTTGGATGTCAGAGATAGGATGGTCATTCAGGCAATAAACAATCAAGTACCTATTATGTATTATTAGCACAGTGCTAATCACTAGGGATATAAATACAGAACAAAAAAAGCCAACCCTTGTCCTCAAGGAGCTTACAGTCTTATGGGGGAACACAATCCCCAAAAGTAGGCTGAAAAAGGGAAGGAAGAGAGAGGCCATGGCAAGGGAGAATGATGGAGAAATCAATCTCAACCAAGAAGTTCAAAGGAGTCTAACTAAGCCTGATGGGAAATGGGAAGCCTGGGCCCCCTCCTCACGTGGAGCTTTGGGAGCTCGTGGCTCCACTGCTCCAATCAGAGGGGCAGCAGTTACTGGTGAGGGAGGAGGTGTGAGTACCAGAACTGCCTGGATCTTGCAGACTGATGATAGGAACCTGAGTCTTGCTATCCCCAAGGCCATTTCAGTGTGCGTTATTCCATAATACTTTTAACTTTTTGCTTCAAATTAATTTTTAAAAAATCTTTTAATTTTTTTCTATCTATTATGGATATAAAAATTAAAATAAAAACCATAGTCACTGACTTCAAAGACCTTTCAGTTTACCAAAATGGAGAAGATGCATGTAAGCAATGATTGCGATGTATGTTAGAATAATTAAGATCTCCTGGGCAGAGGGGCGTGTGAGATCTCCCAGGAGGCACAGAGGGTAAAACTAGGAGCCAGGGATGGGTGGAAGCAGCAAAGAGGCAAGTGGAGGTTTGTAAGAAAGGGAACGTCCTAATCCTTCAAGCTGACCCAAGGCAGAATGGACTTCTTTGGAGAAAGGAGTTTACCTCCTGCTTTGAGAGTTTCAAGTTGAATGATAACTTGTCATTCAGTCAGTAAACATTTCTTAAATGCCCACTATGGGCCTGGCAATGTGCCGAGTACTGGAGAAACCAAGAAAAGTCAAAGACAGGCCCTGCCTTTGAGGAGCTCACAGTCTAATGGAATGATATAGAGAGAATCTTTCTCCACTTCCTGGCTGGTCTAGACGGTCTCTCCAACACTCTAGTTTTGTGACTTAAGTTGGAGTGTCCAGCTTAGATATAAGCCATCTGAAGACAGGGTTTATGCTTAATTCCCTTTGTTGTTGTCACTTCAAATGTTTTTCAGTCCTCGTCCAATTCTTTGCCACCCCTTTGGGGTTTTCTTGGCAAAGATACTGGAGAGGTTAGCCATTTCCTTCTCCAGTTCATTTTACAGATGAGAAAACTGAGGCAAACAGGATTAAGTGACTTTCCCAGGGTCACGCAGCTAGGAAGTGTCTGAGGATGAATTTGAACTCCAGAAGATGAGCCTTCCTGACTCCAGGACTGGCACTCTACCCCTTTTGCCATCTAGCTTCCCCAATTCCTTTTGGTCTACACTGCAAGTCTCCTGTTTAAAAAGAGCAGGAGTGTGGAAGGCAAGAGACTCTTGGTTTGAATAATGACTCTGTCCCAGCTCTAAGAGAAAAGTGCTGAATTTTGAGCTGGAGGTTCTGGATTTGAATCTTAACTCTGCTCCTTACCACCTGGGTACCTTTAGCAGAGTTAAGTGATCTGGGGCCCACCTGCCTCCTTTGTAAAATGATCGACTTAGCCCAGATCAGCAGCATCAAACACAGGGCCATAATCACAATACATACACTCCTTAGTGCTGCCTGGACCAGATTAAAATGTAATTGGGAAAAATTGATAAAATAACCCAAAATACAACAAAACCTGGATAATATCCATAGTATCTGTGTTTCCTAAATCAGGACGAGGCAGCGGGGATCCTCCTGTATGCTTTGGCCCTACTTTTGCTCTTTGAGTTTGATGCCGCTGAGGTCCTTTCTTGCTTTAAATCTATATAATCTTAGGCAAAACATTTATCTTCTGAGCCTCATTTCCCATAGCTGGCAACCTTCAATATTAGCCCTGGTAGTTCTTACAAATGAGATAATCGCTGAGTAGATTTTTGGGAAAAAAAAATGAAGCCCTTTACAGATTGTAATCCGGACCTTAACCTGGGCTTTTGATGATAATAATGAATGAAAGGTGAAAAGATGCAAGTTTGGGCACTAAGACATTAAATGAACAATCTGCCAGCTAAAGAAAGATAGCACAGAATCTGCAGGCTCTTTGGGGCCCAGGACGACAGCCCTTCCCGGCCCTGAGGTGGGTGGTTGATGTCCAGGTTTCTCTCACAAACCCTGGCTGTAGCTTTTGGAGTTTTGCGTTTGGGCCCTTACGGTCTGGCATTGTGCCCCAGTAGACCCCTGACCCTTACAGTTCCTCTCTTCTTTCTTGTTCTTTGCAGATGTTCGACTGGATCAGCCATAACAAAGAATTATTCCTCCAGAGTCACACGGAGATCGGAGTCAGCTACCAACATGCCTTGGACCTACAGACTCAGCACAACCACTTTGCTATGAACTCCATGGTGAGTCGAAGGGCTGAGCTTAGGCATCTGAGTTGTGTATTCCATACGTGGAGGGAAGGGGCCAGGAACAGAGCAGAAGGAGGACCATAAGGTCAAAGGGAGGGACGTTGTCCTTTTAAAGTAAAGATGACGGAGAATCCCCAAGCCATGGACAACTTAATGCATTAGCTAGTGGGAAAAGGCATTCATTCATTTATGAAAATGGTTCTTGTCCTCAAGGAACATACAGTCCATCAGAGGGTAATGCGAGGGAGTACTGGAGCCACTCATCCGGCTCTCAGGAGCCAATAGGTCAAGTTTCAGTGTGAACACTCGTGCCATAGAACTTGGCAAATACTGCAACTCAGGCTTGATTTGTTGATTGTCTTGACTCGAGAAAGTGACAGACAAATATTAATAATGCAGATTAAATGAAAAAGTATGTTACACAAATATATGTGTGTATCTAGATGTATATACATATACAGATTCATATACATAAATGTGCCTATATAATGTGTGCGTGTATGTATGTGTTGTGTGCATGCACTTTGTATGTACATATGTATTGTGTGTTTGTGTGTATGTAAGCATGTATGTGTGTATAGTTTTCTATATATTTTAAACATTTAAACATCACCCTGCCTCATCCGCTCCCCCTTCCACCCTCCGTGGAAAGACACGTAGACAGAGACATAGGGGACCATATAAAGAAAGGGCACCTAGGTAGCTCCATAGTGCGCATAGCTTCCTGAGTTCAAATCTGGCCTCAAGACACTTCCTAGCCATGTGACCCTGGGTAAGTCCCTTCACCCTGTTGGACTCATTTTCCTCTTCTGTAAAATGAGCTGGAGAAGGAAATGGCAAACTGCTCCAGTATCTTGGCCAAGAAAACCCCAAATGAGGTCACAAAGCATCAGATGCAATTGAAAACAGCTAAGAGCAGCAAACTCTCTTGGCCATTGAGACTCCATCAGACAGCTGTCACATATGAATGCCGCAGAATTCAAGTGCATAAGAGAATCATAAAATGCTATGAGATCGAGAAAGGAGAGCCCATGATTGAATGTGAGTCTGGGGAGCCTTCAGACAGGAAGAAGCACCAGCACTGCTCCTGAAAGGACGGGGAGGAGATGGGAAGCAGCGGCAAGTGCTGATGATAAGAGGGTGGTAGGAGCAGAGAACAGCACGAACAACGGGGCGCAGGCAGGAAGGTGTGGGAAGTGTCTGGGGGGAATGAGGATGTCTCCTGTCTGTCTTCGAGTTTGCATCAGCAGTTCCGATGAAAGGGACCATTCTGCCTTGTCAGTCCTCAGATGCTATTCTCAGCCAACAAAAGGAGCGTGTCTGGAGCTGTGACGTCTGCTCAGTCTGTTATGTCAGGGCCGGGCTCTGTTGGTGAAGATCTCCGGCCTATCTCAGTGCTGGGGAACCCGCTTCCTTGGCCTCAAGTCCTGCCTGCCTCTTACCTTCCAGTACCTGTCAGCCCTTAGTAATACTCGGCTGGATCAGCGAGCATTTATTAAGCGTGTATGTGGACCGGGAGCAGCGTGCTAGGCGGTGTGTGTGCCCCAAACTGACTATTATTCTTGCAGCACTGTGGTTTTTTTTCCCTTTACTCCTGGTTAAACCATTAGTTCTGGAGCTTTCCTTGGAATGATTGTGGTGAAGCTTCAATGGGGTCTTTGTGGGGTGATGGCTCTGCTTGGCTTCTCCACCAAGGAGAGTAACAGTCAAGCAAAACAGCTAAAGAAAGAATCCCAGTCCCTTCAGAAGACCTCGGGCCCCACAATGTTCAGGTCTTTGGGCCTGGATGAAGTACTGAGGATGCCTTTCCATTTTGGCTTCCGTTGCTGGATGGGAATCATCCCTGGGTTAAGGACACTGACATTTCTCTCCCCAGAGAGTTTGCATTGTCTGCTTGTCTGCGGAACGGCCTGAAGCTGTTCTGCTGGGAGGACTGGACTCTGGGGCCTTGTTCAGTAGGGCCGGGGTGATGAGATTGTCCCCCCTCTATCCCAGCCCCACAGAGGCGCCTCTGTGTTGAGGATGGGCTCTTGCTTCGAGCTCTCTTTGTGCTGTTGATGTTTCTTTCATAATAGGAGGAGCCTCATTATTTTTTCAAATAGAAAATACATTTAAAATGCCCACATAGGAATTTAGGTAGCATTTTTACAAAAGCGCTCGTCCCTCTCCGCAGTCTAGGCAGTGTAATATAGTGGAGACTCTGGCAGGCTGAGATAGAGTGTTGGCCTCAGACACTTCTGAGCTGTGTGACCTCAGAGAGGTCACCTCACCTCCTAGGTCTCAATTTTCTCATCTCTTGAGAAGATGGGGAGGCTAAGATTTGATGGATCGCTAAGGGCCTTTCCTGTTCTAAATGTATGATCCTGTGAACATTCATTTATTAAATATCAATCATCCTGCTACCTGCTTTGTTGTTCATTCATTTCAGTTGTGTCTGACCCTTTGTGACCCCCTTTGGGCGTTTTCTTGGTGGAGATGCTGGAGTGGTTTACCAGTTCTGTCTCCAGCTCATTTTGCAGGTGAGGGAACTGAGGCAAACAGGGTGAACTGACTTGCCCAGGGTCACACAACTAGGAAGTATCTGAGGCGGATTTCCTGACTCTGGCCGGATACACTATCCACTGCACCATCTAGTTGCTAGTTCCTATGAATATGCATTTATTAAACGCCTGTCCTACTTCGTGCTAGACATTGCATAAAAAGCAGACTTTCAAGTTGCTTACATTTTCCTGGGGGAAACAATTAGTACATATAAAATGGATAGAAGTAAATTTGGGGCCGTGGAACCCTCTGAGGGCCTCAGGAAGAAAGCTCCCTGGTCAGGGTGATGTCCAAGCTTGAGGGCAGATGGAGGTGAGGAGGCAGAGCATCCGGGGCTGGCGGGCAGTCAGTACAGCAGCCCAGAGTCAGAGGACAGGAGGAATAAAGAGAGCTGCCCAGAGCAGACTTGGCTGGACCGCAGAGCCCTTGAGGGTGAGTGATGTCTAATGAGTGCAGAAAGGAATTGGAACCCGGCTGGAAAGGACTTTAAGCTGCACAGAGGAGCCGGCATTTTATGCTAAAGGCAAGAGGGAGCTGCTGAACCTTTTTGATAAAGAAATGATGTGGTCAGATCTGTGCTTTAACAGAGAGCACTGGACCTAGAGTCTGGTCACATCTGTGGTCAGATCCTAGTTTGGTCAAATCCTATCACTTTCCTGGGCCTCCACTTCCTTGTCTGTAAAATGGGAGAGTCGGACTCAAAATGGGATCGTACATTTAGAGGTGGGAGGGACCATCTAGTCCTACTCCCTTATTTTACAGATGAGGAACTTGAGGGAAACTGAGGCACTGGGACATTTTAATTGGTTTTCCCAAAGTTACACAGGCAGTGTCAGATGTGGGATCTGAGCCCAGGTTCTTTGATTCTAGAACCGGTCCCCTTTCCACTGGATCCTGATGATCTCTTCCGTCCTTTCTCACTCTGTTATCCTGATACTCATGATGTGCCATCTTCACTACGAAATATCAAGTTAGCTGAGGCACAGATTATTTTCTTCCAGTTTAAAAAAATCCCCAACAACCTTCAGGTGTGTGAGGTTAAGTGGACAGATAAAGGAACTTAGTGGGACAGCCCAGCCCTGCTTCCTAATGCCTGGGGGTGTTATAATTCAATTGGATTTATAGACTGGTTCTTAGGATTTGGGTGTTGCCGGCATCCTGGCAAAGTGAGTGAGAATAGGCTTCCCTCCTCCCTGGCTTAATTCTTCATGCACCCCCACAAGGCTGCTCTTAGTTTTTAACAGCTTTTTGTCATTTTTACTTGACTTTGTCAAATCTTAGAATAGGGCTTTGAAATAATCTAGTCCATGCTTCTCATGTTATAGATGAGGAAGCGGAGACTTTAAAAGTTTGACTGGCTTGTTGAAGGTCACATTGGGGCTGTCTCAGAGTCAAGATTTGAACCCATCTGCGTCCTGACTCCAAACTCCGTGCCCTTTCTGACGCCCTGCAATCCACACAAGTGCCTCACGTCCTACAGTTTTCTGTTAGATTCCGTGGGAAATATGAAGACTTCGGGGTGCATCCATTCTCATTGGGGAGCAAAGACATACTTGAAACAGATACGGGATTGCATGTGATATGGCATAGGGAATAAGCTGCTCTAGTTCAGAAAAATACATCAGTGTGAGTTGGGGCAGTCAGGAAAGTGAGATTTCATGGGCAGAGATGACTATGAGCTGAACCTTAGAGTATGGGAAGGTTTGGGTTGTGGGAAGCTGAAGGGTTTTCATTACAGGTGGCAGAAATACTATGTAAAAATGTCTCAAGGCAGGAATGAGTATATTTGAGGGATCAGAGGAGAGATGCTTAGCCTGGAAATGAGGAACCAGTCTCATACTAAGAGAAAATTAGCTGTACAGTGTGTGGGAAAATGCTTGAATGCTAGACACAGGATTTGGACTTTCTTTGTTAATTAATGGAGAGTACTTGAAGGTGGGGTTTTGGGGGACAGGGGGAGGGGGAAGAGGTTGTGTGTGACATAATGAAAGCAGTATTTTCAGAAGATGACCTCCCAATGTTATGCTGAATGATTTAGAGAAGGGAGAACCTGGAAGCAAATAGATCAATGGGCAGCTAGCTGTTGCAGTTATTCAAAAATGAATGAATGAAGACCTGCTATAGGATGGAGAAGGTGTCATCTCATATAAAAAAATATTTCTGGTTTTTAGTAGATTAGAAGCTCAATATTAGCCAGCAATAAGACAAAGGACCCTCATTTGATTTTGGCCTGTATTGAGAACCACATAGGGGCCATTAGGCTATTAGCTATTAGGCTATTAGGCTGTACCCTGCCTCCATCAGACCACATGTAGAGCCTTACGTTCAACTCTGGGTGCCCTTTTTAGGAACAGCATTGAGAAGACTGAATGTTGTAAAGAAGTCATCGAGATGGTAAAAGGATGAGAGGTTATGGCAAATGAAGATCAATTGAAGGAACTGGGGACTTCTAGGAGATGCGTCAGGAATGATCGTATCAAGTATGGACCAGAACAGGGATTCACCTTATTCTCCTTGGCTCCTAAAGGCAAAACTAGGAGCAGTAGGCAGAGGGGGTCCAGAGACAAGCTTAGCCTGGAAGTAAGGGAACATTTCTTAACAATTAGTTACCCCAAAGGAAAAAAAAAAGGTGTCCTTGGGATCACTCCACTTGGGCAGGGGAGGATGTTCAAGTGTAGATTATAGATGACAAGTCATCTGGGATGTTGTAGAGAGAATTTCTCAAACTGAACAGGTTGGGGTACCCAGTAGGTGTCTGAGGTGATAGGATCATAGATCAAAGGTCTAGACATGAGAGGAAACTTAGTCATTGAGCCCAACCCCTTTATTTTACAGATGAGGAAACTGAGGTCCAGAGAAATACAGTGATTTTTTTTCAGTCATTCCAGAAGTAAAAGGCAGAGCTCAAGCTCCAGTGAAGGCTCTTTAGCATTAAGTGCAGCGCCCTTTCACCTTTACCCCACATTGTACTTGTCATTGATCAGATCTCATCACTCGGTAGGTCATTCAGGAGCAAAGCATCTGTGATGAGATGCTTTGGTGTGTATTTAATTCATCAAAGAAAGGTGAGTGAGAAATGGATCCAATTGGCCTTGATTATTTATGTATTATGTGCATTGTTCACAGAGAGTTGAGCTTTTCTGCTGCTTCCTCCCTTTATCTTCTCAGCCTTTATAGATTCATGCAAAACAAGCTCATTTACATCCATATATGGACATTTCTCCCCTGCCTAAGATGAGAGCTCTTATCTCGGGATCCACAGACACCCAAGGGGTAGGAGGATAGATTTCAGGGGGTTCACAAACCTGGATAGAAAAAAATGTGTTTTTATTTTCACTAACCTTTGGTTTCCTTTGAAATCTTTCATATCTTATTTTACACATTAAAAAACATTATTCTGAGAAAGGGTCCATAGACTTCACTAGATTGCCAAAGGGTTTCTTAATACAAAAGAACCCCTGCTCTCAGCTAAGAATCATTAAACAGGTGACTCTAGGTCCTAGTAAAAAGAGATTTCCTGAAGTTAAAAAGGGAGATGGTCCTTGGTTTAGATCGTCCCAACCATCGCTTACCTCTGTAGCATGGAGGATTGAGAGTCGATGGTACTTTCTATCTGAAATTTACTTTTGAATTTCTCCTGCTAAGGAGGATAAAAGGAAATGGGGAAATGTTCTGAGTGGAAGAGGTTTCTGTAACTGGAGGAAGGGGGAGGCATAATTTAATATACTACAGCCAATTAGCTTCTTACAAGCCATCTCTTGGCCTCCCCGCTGCAATGGAATGTATGAAGGTTCTCCGATGCCTACTTAGCCTAATTAAGTTGAATTTTGTATATTTGGCTGCAGGGTGAGGACGATGAAATCCCAAAGATTGTCTAATCAAACTGTTCGGCACCTGTGTTCCATAAACATGGCTCAGTGCTTTTATAAACCAGAAGGCTCACAGGTTAGCTCTGGGTAAGAATTTCCTAATTTCCTACCTATGGGTAAGAATTTCTACCATCCCCCGAGGGGAGTGATAGTAGAATTATAAACAGGGGAGTGAGGTGAGTTTCAGAATTTGCTTCTCTGGCTCAATGTGAAGCGTGTTAATGGATAGGATGACTTGTCAAGACCTCCTTTATGCCCACTGAGTTAAAGATAACTAGTAACTCAAAGGAAAGAAAGAATGAGTTCAGGTGGATTCAAATTTTGTGAATCCATAGAGACATTTCTCCTTCCTTAGATCACAGAAGCATCTCCAATTTCCCCTCTTCAGTCCATCCCCTACACAGCCAACAAATGGACATTATTGTGACACAAATCTAATCATGTCTCACTCTCTTCCCCTACTAAAGGATCCTTAATAATTCAATGGACTCTAGTATAAAGTACAAAACACTTCATTTGGCATTTCAAGTCCATCCCTATATGGTCTCCACTTGTTCAGTCATGTCTGACTGTTGGGACCCTTTGGGAGTTTTCTTGTCAAAGATACTGGAGTGGTTTACCATGTTCCTTCTCTAGCTCATTTTACAAATGAGGAAACTGAGCCAAAAAATTAACCCCCTTTTTTTTTAACCTGGATTTACCCAGGGTCACACAACTGGTAAGTGTCTGAGGTCAAATCTGAACTTGGATCTTCCTGACTCTAGACTGAGCACTCTGTCTGCTGGGGCACCTAGCTGCCCACTTCAATCTCTTATTTTATTTTACTTCATGCCCTCTTCATTTGAGTCACACTGGCCTGCTAGCTATTCCCTATATCTGACATTCTGCCCCCCATCTTGGTGCCTTTATACGAGTGCCCTCCCATGTTTATAATGTTCTCCTCCTCACTTCCACCCAAGAATTCCTTGCTTCCTTCAAAGTACCATTAAGATGCTTCATGAGGTCTTTCCCGGTCCCCTCACTTGCTGGAGCTCTCTCCCTCCTGAAACTGGTTGGCATCACTTGGTTCCTGCCTGTATTTTACGCTCCACCTGCCGCCAGAATGTGTGTTACTTGAAAGTTTCTTCTTTATCTTTTCATTTCCATCACCGGCCACCATCTTGCAGTTAAGTGCTTTAACACTTGCTGAATTGAACTGCACTTTGCTTTAAGCTATAGATGCTTTTCTCGAAGTTTTCATTTAAATTGGATCTCATTTTCTCATTGGATTGAACTACAGTATAAAGGATGCTGTCACTTTATTTTTTGATTGACCAATAGGGCATGATGATTCCTAACCCTTAAACTTTAAATTTCTTGCAGCTCCCCAATTCAATCAATTAATCATTAAACATTTTTTAAGTGCCTACTGGTCTT
>JAQQSW010006220.1:0-14001 GCA_028646575.1 Pseudocheirus occidentalis | reverse complement strand
CAGGCATTGATATATTTCTTTTAAAGCAGAGATCGTTTGTTGGACAAATTCTTTTGAGAGATGTCAAAAGTGTCTCCTGCATACTTTCAATTCAATTCATTTCACTTAAATTCAGTTCAATTCAACATTTATTATTCTCATATTATGTGGAAGAAACTGCTCTAGACATCAACACTCAAGCCAGATCTTACCACTTGCCCTTCTCCAAGAACCTTCAATTGGTTCCATTCAGGGACTGGCTTAGCCTTGACACTGAATCAACAAGCATTTATACTCTCTGTTAAGTCCTTGTTGACACTGCTGTGTGAGGTAAGAATTCATGAGGAGGGACCATATTATTGACTGTATTTGTATCACTAGAAGATAGCATACTGTCTGACACATGGTAGATACTTACTAAATGCTTACTGATTGATTAGCCATCAATGATAATAAATCACCTCTCAGGTTGAGACAATTAGCTTTTTCAGCAATGCAAACTGGTTTATTCTGATTCAGTGACTCTCTCTGTTTTTGTCTGTCCTCAAACTTATAGATGTATTTTTTCTTTTTTGTTCCTGATTTCTAAACTCCCACCACATTGAACCTTTAATATGCTCACCTCCTCCTGATCAATCTCCTTAGCTTGGATCCATGGGATTTGTGCTAACCTCATTGATTTTTAATAATTCTACCTGGACTGACCTGTTGCTGACGCTCAACCTGAAATCCAATTTTTGCATCTGTCCATCCTTCCTAATGAACCTCTTTTCTCCTCTTAGATATTCATATCACACTTACTCTATAATGACAGTTTTCACCTTGCAGGAGTAATCTTTTTTCTTTTTCTAAATATCCTCACCTTAATGACCTCATTGCTTTTTGACTGGGTGTCTGATGTTCAAAATCAGTATGATTTAGGCTGCGCTATGAGGACTAGCAGTTCAACCATTTTGAATAATTAAGATAATGTCAAAAAACAAAATTAAAATTGCAAAGTCAGTCAAGAAACATGTTCACTCCACCCCCCCCCCATTGATTTTTCCCACACTTCATTACTCAAATGGACACATAATCAGCAATGGGGTTATTGTGTCTATTCAAAAAGATCACATCCCAAGTCCTCAATGATGAGGAAAAGGAGGTAAAGTCATCAGTCTGGGGCAGCTGCCCAAGCTTCATCCTGTTGCTGAGCAGGATGGTGCAATAAAGGCTAGGCAACTGTGCAGACTCAAGACATCATTCCTGTAGGGCTACATAGGGGCAAAGACGTGAGAAGGCAACTTTGGATCCCCAAACTGAAAGGAAATGAACAACCTGGGTTTGGCAGGTCTCAAAGAATCATATATGCAAACAAAGGATTCTAGACTGAGATCTAAAAGACACTTCAGAAGCCCTTTAGTTCAACTCCTTTATTTCACAAATAGGGAACTGAGATGTTTCAGTGTCTTAGTCAAGGTCACACAGGTGCTAAGTGTCAGAAGGAAGATTTGAATTCAGGTCTTTTATTTCTAGAACCAGTAAGCAAGAAGGACACTTGATTTAGGGCTTTGGTTTTCCCTCATCCAGAAGGTAGGACAGACAGTAGCCCTTGCTATGGCAGGAGACAGCACATTAGTGAATGGGAAGACAGACATTCATAAACGAGAGGAGATGAGGGAATATTAAGGACTGAGTGGGGTGCAAAGAGGTTAGCAATTCACCAAGTAGAATTCAAATTATTTTATAATTCAGCGCACATTAAAATGACAGGACTTGGGGAAGCTTAAGGTCATTTCACAGGTAAACAAAGTGGGTAAAAAGAGAGGTAAAATCATATGTAAGTCCATACAGTAATTTGTGAGCTGGAGGTAGGGTCTGAACCCAGATCTCCTGAAGTCTAGTCAAGGACTTTTGGACACTAAATAAGATCAACCAAAGTCTGTCCCAAGTTCAATTTTAAAACAATTTATATCTTTTTTCTTCATCAATGAGAACATATCACCCTGTTATATCTTCAAAGTCTTAGTTTTCATATTTGCTTTCATGTAAATTTTGTATTACTAATTTTCTGTATGAAATTATTATCTTCTCTCTTACTGATTGATGAAATGCAAGAATTTCTCATTATCATTGGCCCATCCTCTAACACAGTGGTTCTCAACCTTCCTAATGCCATGACCCTTTAATATAGTTCCTCATGTTGTGGTGACCCCCCCCAACCATAAAATTCTTTTTGTTGCTACTTCATAACCGTAATCTTGCTACTTTTATGAATTATAATGTAAATATTTGATATGCAGGAGGTATTTAAATTGAACATAGCCCACAGGTTGAGAACCACAGCTCTAATGGTTCATCCCAGTGATTCAAGGTGTTTCACATAATCCCTAGATCATCATGTGAGTTTATGTTTTAATTATTTCATTTCCCATCTCTTAATATCATTTATTTTACTTTGTTTCTTCCCAATATTATTTCATTTCTCTTCCCAAAGGATTCAAATATCCTACATTTCTTCCCTTCCTCTACCACTTCTCACACTTTAATTCTTCCAAATACACTCTTTGTTTTTTTTAACTCAATATTAATTTGATCAGTAGAGTCCACACACCATATGTTGTTTTGCATTTTGTTTCCACCATACTTTACCCTTAATAATTTTTTTAAGAAAAGTATTCATCACTTTTGCTACAAAGAAGACTGATGACCAGGCCTCTAGCATTTATTCTGAAAGGGATCATGAGGTTTAGAAATGGAAAGAACTTTAAAAAACACATCATCCAACCACCCCATTATCAAGATGAATAAGCTAAGGATGAGAGAGCTTACAAGGTAATAAGTGACTAAGTCACATGTAAACCTAGGTTTTCTGAGTCCAAATCCAACCCTCTTTCCATTGTGCTCAGTTGCCTCTCATCTTTAGAATTCTTGCTATTATTCTATCAATGCATGCAGCTCTTTATATTGGAACAAACTGTCGATTTCAAAAGAAGATTGATATGTTTGGAACTCATATATTAGGTTTTGAATTTATTTAGTAGGCATTTCTCCACAAACAAAAATCTGACAAATATCTGCCAAAAGACTGAGCTTCTTTGCATAATCCTCCCACTGCTTTTAGCAGATATTTTCCCATTTAAATGAAGCAGGGGCTGAAATCCTGAGAACAAGTTGTTCCTTCTTGCTAATGGTTTCCAAGTAGGGCTAGCACAGATGCAATCAGAACATGGTTCTTTTACCCACACACACACTCCAATTCTTTTCTAACCTAGCCTTCCATGGACCACCTGAAAACTCTAGTCATTCTGCCTCAGAATTGGGAAACAACATTGCAGTTTTTAAGTATGAAAGACCAAACCCCTTTGGACTATAAGAATAATTTCTTAGGGAAAGAAAATTCAATTTTCCCAGTCATATAGGATTGGATAGATGACTAATGCATTTTTAAAAAATGAACTGTCCTGTTCCCTAAGCAGATACCACACAAATCTTCTCATTACAAGTAGAAATAGACCAACCTTCAGAGTCATTCTTCTGAGAACTACTCGAGATGAAGAGATAGCCAGGAATACTCATGGAAAAGCCAACATCTATTACCCAGACTTTTCCAGGAAATGTCATACTATTATTCCTGTTAAATTTTATTTCTGGCATGTTTCTTCACAGGAATTGAGGAAAACAGGTTTAGAAACATTGAAAATGCATCTGATTTAAAATCAGAGGGAGAGATTAGCAGGATGACTGCTTGCATATCTGAAGTGTTGTTATGATATACCTATCTAAGAGGAAAAACACCAAGAATAAGAAAAAGATAACTCTTGAGTCACAAGTGGCTTTCCCACTGAGGTATCATTCAGCAAGGAGGGTCCTGAGCTTCCTGTAGATCTCAAATCAATAAAAAAAAGTTGAGAGAAAAAAAAAGTAGAGAGAAAAGAGATTGGGCAGAGGAGAGGAGACAGCAAGGATTATAGGCAGCATGCATCTAACTGTAAAAGAACTTCTTCTTCAGCCTTCCATACAGGGCTTGGCTTGAAGACTTCATCAGATCTGAGAAGGGATCACCTCTTAAAGCAGATCTTATCTTTAAGAACATAAATTTAAAGCTGAAATCAATGAATTAATCAATAGTCAATTAAGTGCATACTTTGGATTAGGCCTTCTTGTAGGCACTAGAAATACCAAAGATAAAAGTAGGTCAATACCTGCCCTCAAGGAGTTTCTGTTCCATCAAGAGAGGAATGTGCACCTACACCATAATATATGCACATGCATACCACAATAATATACACAAGAAGCAGAAGATAATGTGAGGGAGAAGGTTATCAGAAGCTAAGGGCTGGGCAGCATAAGGAAAGGCTTTATATAAAAGAGATGAGATTCAAAGGGAAAGGGGCAGAGGTGAAGAGAGAAGGATTACAGGAATGTGGAATAGCCAGTGCAAAGCCTTGGCATGAAGGAATGAAGGGATGAAGAAATGGATATTTATTATATATTTACCATTTGCCAAACACTGCCTTAACTGATAAGGGTGCAAACCAAATCCTCCATGGAACTCACATTCTAATGGGAGGGACAAGATACATAGGAGAGTATTGATCAGGAAGGGATATTGTGGTTGTTTAAGTTGAAGGAATTAAATTAATTAAATTTAATTAATTAAAATAAATTAAAGTGAATGGAGGCACAGAGTAGCAGCAAAGCAGCTGGTAAAAATATGGTTGGGGACAAAAGGGAACATGGCTTGAGCCAAACTGATGTCGTAGGCCACTGAGGCACCCATCAGTCAGTACAGTGAAGTATTAGGGTTTGGAGCTGCAAGGGTGAAGTCATCTGCCATGTGAGGATCAATGAGAAGACCAGTTTGTCAGAGTGGGGAAAGCAGTAATGAACAACAAAGATATGGCTTGGTGGCAAGTCAGAAAAAATGTATTTAACAATTACTATGTGCTAGGCACTGGGCAAAGTCCTAGGAATATAAAGAAAATTTAAAAATGGTCCATGATCTCAGAAGACTTACAGTCTATTGGAGGAGACAATATGGAAATGAGTATGAATAAACATTAACCACATGGGATAAACCAAAAACTAATCAACAGAGGGAAGGCACTAGAATTAATGGGGATAGGAAATGGTTTTTCATAGAAAATGAAATTTTAGCTAGGACTTGAAGAAAGTCAGGGAAACTGAGAGGCAGAGGTGAAGAGAGGCTTTGGGACCTGGCAGCCAGTCAATAATAATGGCAAAGTCAGAACGTGAAGTGTTTTGTGTGACTAACAATAAGGAGATCAGTGTCACTGGATTGTTGAGTACATAGAGAGGAATAAAGTATGGGGATATTGGAGAAGCAGGAAGGGTTTGGATTATGAAGGGCCAGGGGGTAAGGGCATTTAAAATCTAAACAGAAGAGTTTTTATGTTAAGGGAAGAACTAGGAGGAATGGGGAGAAATCTCAAAGGTCAATTAAACTTGATTTTAAGAAGAAAAAATAATCTTGCTAAGAACTGGAACTATCCAAGATTGGAATGGCCACTGGAAGAGATGGTGGGTTCTCTCTTAGAGACCTTCAGGCGGCAGCTCTCTGGACCACTTGCCAAAAACATTATGTTGAGATTCCTTTCATTGATAGATTGGACTAGAGGGCTACCAAAGTCCCTTACAAATTTGATACTGTGGGATACAATATTCCCTCTCTTCTCAGTATCACAAGATGAGAGGATCACAGACCTAGAACTGGAAGGATCCTTAAAAGTCAACTAATCCAATCTTCTCATTTTACAAATGAGGAAACTGAGGCCCACAGAGTAAAGATATAGGTTCCAGAGGTGAGACTGAAACTCAAGTCCTCCTACTGAAAAGCCATTGTAATTCCCATAGGAACCACAATGCCTTTAAGACAATTCTTTGAGGATTTATTTTTGTTTTTTTTTTCCTTTGAGCATTCACTGTAAATGATCATTTTAACCTGATTAGAGTCCTTTACAAAGTAGATTATTACCATGGAAATAATTTCCTTTATACTTGTTCACAAATGATCAATATCAGATCCCTGAAATACATTTAATATTCCATCCAAATGTTAATGATCATACTTTCTTTTCTATGACTACAACTAAAAATTACTGAATGATTGTTGTTATTGTACATTATTTTTTAAATACTTTTTTATTTGACATCTTCAAAAATGTTTTCAGTGCACTCATCCTTATTTGCATAAAAGTAGAAAACAATTTTTGAGGAACTGTTTTTCACAAAGAAGAGGAAAAATAATCTCAACTCACACCTTCTTTCCCTCTTGTCCTGTCAGCTCATTATTTGGAGTTCTCTAATGTCTCTTGTGTACAATAGAATTTGGGTTCATGCTTTTGCCTCCCATGGATTGTAAGATAAAGATCATCAGCTTGTTTTGCAAATGATGACTGCTGACATGCAAGTAGTATTGGGGGCTTTCCCGTGTTTCTGATTCCAAGTTACAAATACTCACTTGATAATCTTTTGCTTTGTTATACATGACAATGAAAGCAAATATAGGGATATATTGCTTTTGACTTCATAGGATCACTTTCAGCAGCAACTAAATGCACCTGCAACTTGTAACCTTTGCAAATATGCCAAGGTCATGTGATGTTGTTTGTTAAGAGATGATCTTCAAGAACTGACATACCTCCAAAATTCATTTATCAAATTGTAGCCAATGTGTTGATAAACTTCTTTAGATTTATCTGGGTTGATCTGCAGACAACAGACATCTAATCAATCTCTCATCAGAGCTATAATGAAAGCCTTTACAGTTTCAAAGGACCAGTGAACCTATGTCCTGCTGGATTAACCAAGGATGGTCCAAGGTAACTTCAGCCATGACAAAGGAACAGATAAATATATTAATGGAGGACTCTCCCAGAAATGCATCTAGTGAAATCATTCTATTTTTGGTGTTTCCATAAGGAAATGCAACCTGGTGGGTTTATCTGAGGTGGTTTGTTATGGAAGATCCAAGATTAAAAAAACCTAAGGATATCATTGCCATTCAAGGTCCATCACAACATGGTACCATCATACTTTTCCATATTTGTCATGTATTCCCCCAGTGTGGTTTAGAAGATGGGGAACCAATCTCAAAACCAGGAAGGTCTGGGTTCATGACCCAGATATATACTGGCTATGTAACTCTACATGAATCATTTTGCCTCTGAGCATTCTAATAAACTCTTTAAGACTGTACATGGTAGAGAGAGTACTCTTTACCAACATCAACATGCATTTATTAAGCACATAATATATGCCAGTCACTGTGATCAGTCCAGGGGATATAAAGAAAAGCAAAAACACAGTATTTGATCTTTAGAAGTTTACATCCTAATGGGGGAGACAATCTGTAAACACCTGTATGCATACAACATATATATGTTATATGCAACTGGGGGGGGGCAATTTAAGATAGAAGATACTAGTTAGTGGGGTATAGGAGGAAAGACAGGCCTGTAGCAAAAAGCAGGATTTGAACTGGGTCTTGAAGAAATCCAGGTCATCCCTAAATGGAGGTAGGAGAGTATAGAGGATATGGGGAATACCTACTGGAAGAGGGAATTTCATCACCCAGGAGCTCCCTATACTAATAAAATCACAGGTCATTATGTCAGAGGTTCCTTCCTAACCCTGAGGAACCAGAAATACTTGGAGTCTTTTCAGCTCTTTACTTCATTGCCTCTACCCCTAAATGATCTGAGAGGGGCAGTATATGACCATTGAGGTCAGAAGAATGAACATTCCTTATAAACATACAAGTCAACAAGGCTTGAAATGTGAGATCCTCAGCAAAAGAACATTTAGAGGAAGAAATTACCTTCTAGAATATCTATTTTTCTCTCCTCTCTTTGATTTTGTGAAAGAGAAAATTGAAGTACAGCCATACTAAATAATCAGCCCAAGGTCACATTAATAGTAAATAGGAGAAGAGGTGTTCAAACCCTAGTCCCTTGACTATATAGCAAGCATCATTTCCCCCTCCCCAGAATATGATGAGTTTTTTCAGGATTTATTTTTGTCTTTGCAATCCCATCAGTGCTTTGCACACAGTAGGTGCTTCATAAATATTTATTGAATTGAATTCACTTCCTCAGTTTTTGAAATAACCCCTCCCTGGTCAAAATATAAAATACAGTCATAATATCATTCACATTTGTGTGGTGCTTTTATTATTGTTGCACAAAGATCCAGATCAGAAAACAGTTTAGAATAGTTTAGATCAGGGATTCATAATTTTTTGTGTGTGGCATTGAT
This sequence comes from Pseudocheirus occidentalis, assembly GCA_028646575.1. NCBI lineage: Eukaryota > Metazoa > Chordata > Mammalia > Diprotodontia > Pseudocheiridae > Pseudocheirus > Pseudocheirus occidentalis. Next base: position 5,763 of record JAQQSW010006220.1, on the reverse strand, counting down.
TCTTATATAATCTTATATATATTATATATATATGCATATATATAATCTATAATATATGTATAATCTTATTAAAACAATTTTTTGCACCCAAGTTCATAGATATTCTGAAATCTATCCATGGACTCCCTGGACAGAAGTGAGATGTCTTTAGATATCAGGGTATAAGCCCTAGATTTAAATGGAGTAGAGAAAAAATTCTTGAAATTCATAAGAATTTACAACTTGTGAGACCTTAGGCAAATGACTTCCTCTTTGAGCTTTGGTTGCTTCTGTGAAATGGGTTGTATATGCATGTGTGTGCATGAGGAGGATGAGCGGGGAAAGCTGAACAGCTAAGATTCTTTCCAAACAGAAATTTTGTGAACATGGGGACTGAATCAAATGCTCATACTTAGAAATAAATTCATTTTTTCTTAGATTCTTCTTGCTGCTGTTTTGTTTTGATTTGTTTTTTTAAATCAAGTCTCCTTTTCTTGCCTAGGCTGGAAGTGTCTGGGTTCTTAAAGAGTCAGATCCCTCTTCTGATTAGCATAAAAGTCTTAACCTGCTCCATTTTGGACCTAGATCACTTTCTGCTCTTAGGTAGCCCAGTGGGCTTGCATTCTGGGAGCTCCCAGCATTAGTGCTGGAACAGCAATTTCAGCCATAGTGCAGCTCAGAGCTCACAAGGACAAAAGATCATAGCCTTAGTCTCCTGATAGCAAGAATTACCAGCATGAGTCATCCTTCCCAGCTTGCCAGGGTTAAAAGCAATTTTTAAAAGCCATAAGTTCCTTAAAATTTAGACAGGATGGTCCTAGAACTTTGATCCATCCCTCCCCCCAAAATGTGTGTTTCTTCCTATACCCACAATCTTGTAGTGCCAAATTTGTATGGATTTTGCATGTATGTATGTATACACATATATACATACATGTGCATGCATGAACACACATGTGTATATATTTGTTTGTGTAGATATGTGTGTTTGTATAAAACTTTCCTGTATGGCATCTCTTTAATCTAGCAGTAGCTCATACATCTTGGAAAAAAGAAAAATGTATATGTGTATATAACGTATATATATATATGCATATATTTATATATACATATAGAAATGTGTATACATATATATGTCTATGAACATAAGTGTGTATATATTACATTATGTACAGTTGGTATGGAAGTACCTTTTTAACATGCAAGCAGAGTGAGTGACTCAAGAAAAATTTGAAATTATGCATTTCTCTGAGATTTCAAAGGAATGGATGGATGCTTCAAAGGCAGTCACAGTTTCTTGCCCTTGAGTCTACAGATGAATGTATATTAGCCTTGACACCCCTGTCTAATCTCCCACCCATAGTGTCACAGAGGAAACCAGCCATTTCCCATTGGGAGCAGTATTCTAGTAGGAAGATTGCCTTCTGAGCTTGTCTCTGAAATATACATGTGGTTGTTCAATGTGTTATTTGTACATTGTTAAAATGCAACATGCCACTTCATGGTGAGAGACATATTCTTTTTTCTAGCTTCTGTTGATAATGTATGGTGCAATTAGAAATACTAGCATCCAGAAATATACCACAGGATGCACTTGTAGTATCAATGAGTCTTTTGAAAGATGCTGCCTTATGTAAAGGAGGCAGTGTGGCAGAGTGGAAATTCACACTGGAATTATAAGAGTGAGATCTCTACTTAGAACCATAAACTTAAGAGATAGAAATCTGCATCTAGATAAAGATTTCCAGTTGTGAGAGACCTAGACCTTGATGATGAGCTGATCCTGGGTCTTTATTTTTCAGATTAGAGCACTGAAGTGCTAAGTGATTTGGACTTGCCCCAGGGCATTCAGGTTTTATTATGTAATATATGAATGTAGGACCATTGATTATAAATCCAATATCCTCTGCACTATACCCAACTCCCTATGACATGTACTCAATGACCATGGGAAAGTCAAACATCCTCTTTGAATTTTGGCTTCCTTACCTGCAAAATGAAGATAATAACATCTGTATTTTGTACTTCACAAAATTATCATGAGGATTTAAAGCAAAGTTACTCATTTACCTTAAATTTCTTTTAAGTCAATCTCATGATACCTATATCATCTTGATGCCTAAACCAAGAAGAAGAAAAACAGAAAGAAAACTATAGAGTGATAGTTTGAAAGTCAATGTAAAAATTTTAAAGATAATATTGAAGAAGTTTCAGTAGCATGTCATGAAAATTCTGCATTCTGACTAGATTGGATTTATACCAGGAATGTAGGGTTGGTAGTATTTTTTTAATAGTAGGAAAACTATGGACATAACTGAGCATATTAAAAGGAAGAACAAAAAGTTATATGATTATATTGATAAAGGAAAAGCTTTTCATAAAAGACACCACCTAATTTTATTCTTTAAAAGTAACAATAGAAAACATAAAAATAAATGGGCCTTTTAAAAACATGATGAATGGTATATATTTAAAATTAAGAATCAACATTATATAAAATAGGGATAAACTGAACTTCTTTACAAAAAAACTAGGGGTGATATAAGAATATTGATTGTCATAATTTCTGTTTGATAAGGTATTAAAATGGTAGCTATAACAATGACAAGAAAGTAGAATAAAGGAAATAAAAAAGGATAAAAACAAATACAATTATTGCTTTTGGAACATAATATAGCATATTTAAAGAACTCTAGAAAGTTGACTAATGAAAACTGCATTGAAATTGCAGTGTATAAAAATAGATCATCAGTATTTTTATCCATGACCAATAATACCCAATAGGAAGAGAGAGCTAAAGGAAAAATATATTTAAAATGAGTACAGAAAGTATAAAATAATTGAGATTCAACTCATACATAATACATGAAGGAACTATACAAATACAATTAGGAAACTCTATTAATGGAAATAAAACAGAGAGACCTAAATAATCGGAGAAATATTAATTGTTCATGGATAGGTAGAGCCCACATAAGTGACAATTCCACCATGTTAATTTACTTAGTGCCATACCAATCTACCCACCAAAGGATTGGTTCATATACTAGAAAACACATGGAAATTGATATGGACTAAATAATGATAATGAAAAGTAATAATAATAGCATTGATATAGCGCTTTGAGATTTGAAAAACTTTGCAAATATTATCTCATTTTACGCTCACAACAACCCTGTGAGATAAATGTTATTATTATTCCTTTTGCCAGTGAGAGAACTGAAACCTAGAAGCCAGTTGAACCTGGGTTCAGGTCCTGTCTCCAACACATACAGGTGGTGCCACCCTGGGCTAGTCTTTCAACACTTCAATGCTCTAGGAAACTCTCTAAGACTCTAAGTTACTGGGGGGAGGGGGGGGAGGAGCACTAATCTATGTTGGTAAAGAGAGTTTTTATATCTGGAATTTCCCATATCAATGAAATCAGGGGTCTAGTCTCTAGCCTTATCCCCTAACAGGGCTGTTATTGTTGCTGTTCAGTCATTTTTGGTTGTTTTTGACTCTTTATGATCCTATTTGGAGTTTCCTTTGAAAAGATACTCAAATGGTTTGCCATTTCCTTCTCCACCTCATTTTCTAGATGAGGAAAGGAAAGCAAATAGGATTAAGTGATTTCCCTGGGGTCACAAAGCTAGTATCTGAGGATAGATTCAGACTCAGAAAGATGAATTTCCCTGACCCTAAACCTGGTGCTCTATCCCCTACACCACCTAGAAGCCCATCTTCACAAGTGAAGGGCATTCTTCCAGGGGAAATTCTCAGGTCAATGAAATCATGGCTGTGGCCCCCCAAAAGTCCTATAAACTTAACACGTTGTTAATTATTGTTGCATTTCTTTTATACCTGAAAAACTTTCATAAAGTTTTAAATATACCTTTAAAATATTTAGCTGCAATGATTTAAATCCTGGAATATAAACAGATTATACATTAGCATAACTTAAAATAAAGATTCCAACTAATAACCAGATTTATATATCCATGGAAAAGCTGACCCTAACAGCCATTCCCAATTTGAGTAAATTAATTTGCTCCCTTAAAATCCCTTCGTCCTTTCTCCTGGAATCCTGAATGTCTGTTATCCAGAGTGAATGATGTAACATAATTTACCCTAACTTCTACAAGCAATGAAAATTTGAGAACAATAAAGAAAAATCAATTGCAGGATAGAGATCATTCAGGCTTTTGTGGGAGGTAATCTGGTAGGTGTCTGGGTCACAGATGGAAAATAATAACTGGAAATGGGAGTGCACCAGAATATTGTGTATTTCTTCAAAGGAAACCAATTGCTATTTTAAAGATCAACAACTAGAAAAAAAAACAATTTTACCATTTCAAAAGATACTGAAAATGAAAATAGCAACTCTAGTGATTTGGAAAATGTCATCCTGTTTAGTTTCTGTCTTCAAGATTGAATTTGGGGTAGAGGAATTTATTGAGGAAAATTATATATTCACTTGGACCTCAGTTTCCAAATTTGTAACGCAGAAGAGTTGCCATCTATAATCTCTAAGATTACTCATAAATCTGATGATTTTTAAATTCTATATCTTCAGCAAAATACCTTTCCTGGTTATTTTCTGAGTTTTAAGAAGTCTCAAACTTTGGGAGGGTACAGCACAAAAGCATTCGTTACCACTACTGTATTTGCTAAACATAGATTTGACCATGCTATTTCCTGCTCAAGAATCTCTGGTCATTGTAATTAAATGTAAATGGATACCATTCCAACTTCATTTCCCACCCTCTTCTTTTAACTAAATTCACTAAGTTGTGACCAAACTCTGGTCTTGTGGTTCCTTTAATATAACACTTTATCTCTCTCTTTAACCTCTGCCTCTTAGAATAACTCATTTCTGTCAAAGGTCAGTTAATATTCTGTTTCCTAAAGGATGCTTTCCCTGATCCCCTGAGTTATTTTGGGGGCTTAATCATTTCAAATAATGAACGGCACTTAGTTATTACCATGTTATACCCTTACTGGGGAGAAAAATTCTAGCCCTATCATTTATATAGCATCATATATATTTATATAATATGATATATAATAATATATTATCATATACTACATTGTTATGTTATGTTTTACTATGCTATATTACATTATATGTATGATATGATATATGATATGATATGATATGATATGATATGATATTATATGATATGGTATGGTATGATATGGTATGCTATGGTATGATGTGATGGGATGTGATGTGATACGATGTGATGTGATATGATATGATATATGATATGATATGATATGACATGATATGATATGATGTGATGTGATGTGATGTGATGTGATGTGATGTGGTGTGGTGTGGTCTGGTCTGGTCTGGTCTGGTCTGGTCTGGTCTGATATAGCATTATTTTGCACCAGAATATCATGCTAAGCAATTTTATAATAGTTACCTTTTTCAATCTTCCCCAAAACTAGAACAGTTCAGCACTATTATTATCCCTATTTTATAGATGAGAACACTGAGAGATTTGCCCCGAATTACACAGTTAAAAAGTGTCTGAGGCCAAATTTGAATTCAGGCCTTCTAAAATCCAGGGTCCATTCTTTATCCATAGTACATGCCTGCTGCCCAGAAGAATGTCTACTGCTCAAGGAGACGAATTGTTTGGTTTTCCCCCCCATCTCTCTGATGTCTTGAACATTTTGGTTGTTGAGTCATTTCAGGCATGTCTTACTCTTCATGACCTCATTGAGAATTTCCCTGACAAAGATACTGGAATGGTTTGCTGTTTCTTTCTCCAACTCACTTGAAAGATGAGGAAA
>JAQQSW010006219.1:0-14001 GCA_028646575.1 Pseudocheirus occidentalis | reverse complement strand
AAAAAAATGAATGAATAAATGAATGAGTGAATGAATGAATATGTGTTCCTTCTCTCCTTCCCTGAGGAAGCACCTTCTGGTGGTGGGTAGTAGCTACTTGATGTAGAAATCATTGTATTTTTTAATATTTCTGTGGGTACACTCTCAACTAGGTTATAACCTTTCTGAGGGAAGGAACCATGTCTTATACTTCTGTGTTTCATCCTCCACTGCCTAGCACAGTGCTGAACACATAAGAGGTTCTAAATAAATACTGAGTGAGTGAATGAATGAATAAGTGAATGAGTAGCTCAGCCCTTACTGGTCATAATGTAGAATTGAAATCCATCTGAAAATCCAACTTCGCTTAGGCAAATACTGTGCTGGTTCAAATAGGGGACAGCCCCCCAAATTAGATCTTTTCAAAAGAAAAAAATGTATCTGATTAACCCATATGACAAAGAAGGGGCAAGGTCCATAACACAGGCCAAATCCTGGAAATAGAAAGAGGAGAGTAAGAGCAGAGTCCCAAGATAGGTGTCACTCTGATGGCCAGAGTCTGATAAGGCATGGATTGGCTGGAAAGAGCCAAATCCATCAGAAGGCTTTATCAGAAGCTAGAAGTAGAAGAGACAATATGGCAAAGTGGATAAGGAAGAAGGGAACAAGCACTTATTAAGGACCTGCTGTGTACCAGACACCGAGGTAAGCACTTTACAAATATTATAATCTCATTTGATCCTCTCAATAACCCCAGGAGGTAGGGGCCATTAGTTTCTCCATTTGATAGTTGTAGGAATTGAGGCAGACAAATGAAGTAACTTGCCCAGGGTTACACAGCTAGTATCTGAGGTTAGATTTGAACTCAAGTCTTCCTGACTACAGTCCCAGTGCTCTCTTGCTACCAAGAGGGTTTTACTTGGCATCAGGAAGAAAGGTTTGTGTTCAGCCTCTCTGACACTAGCTCTGTGTCTATGGACTAGAGACTGAACTCTCCCATCATCAGCACTTAGCATAATGCCTGACATATCATGTTGTTGTTTTTTTTATTGGGTTCTTTCAGTAGTGTCCCACTCTTTGTGACCCTATTTGGGGTTTTCTTGGACAAGATACTGAAGTGGTTTGCCATTTCCTTCTCTAGCTCATTTTACAAATGAGGAAAACAGGGTTAAGTGACTTACCCAGGGTCACCCAGGTAGTAATCGTCTAAGGCCTGTTTTGTACTCCTGATGATGAGTCTTCCTAATTCCAAGCCAAGTACTTTATTCATTGTCCTACCTAGCTGCTCTTCTGATGTGTCATAGGAGTTTAATAAATGATTATTAATTAAATGACTCACTCTGCTTCATCATCTATGAAGTAGAGATCATCGTGTCTGCTTCCCAGAGTTGTTGTGAAGCTCAAAGCATATAATGTATGTAAAGCCCAGGGTAGCTAGGTGGCCCAGTGGATAGAGGGCTGGGCCTGGAGTTAGGAAGACTCATCTTACTGAGTTCAAATCTGACCTCAGACACTTACTAGCTGTGTGACCCTGGACAAGTCACTTAACCCTGCTTCCTCAGTTTCTTCCTTTGTAAAATGAGCTGGAGAAGGAATGGCAAATCACTCCAGTATCTCTACCAAGAAAACCCCAAATGGGGTCAGGAAGAGTCAGACCAGGACTGAAAAATGACTAATGACAACACAACATAAAGCCCTTTGCAAACCTCAACAAACTACAGAAACGTCAGAGAAAGAAGCAATATCCAAATGAGGGATTCAAGGACTAGGACCAGATTCCAGGAAATATCCTCATTTTTTCAGACTGTAAAAGTCTGATATCAAGAGAAAGATGAAAAAAATGCAATTTGTCATGCTCGAGGTCGTGTAAGCTTGGGTCACCTAGATCACGTCAACTCCTTGCCCCTTTGTCCCCCTCATTTTCCTTCCAAAGAAACTAGGGGATATCAGATGAGGTCATACCCTTGTCAGCAGGAATGTCATCTTCATCTTCTTCATTCATCTCCATGAAATTTAGGAAGTCTGCAGACGCTTCATCACTGAAAACTGAACACACTGGTTACAAGTTACATTCATTTCTACAAGTCAGATGTAAGGATGAGGGAATAGTGGGGGTGGGGTGTGGAGGGGGTTGGGGATAGGGGAGGGTAAGGGACAGAGAGAAGTACAGCAGCCTACATTCAGACGAATAGATTTTTTTTTTGACAACTGTCTCAAAAGTAAAGAAACGTGTCTCTAACTAGTTTTTGAGGTTCGGAGTGAAACCATGTCCAACTTTTCATGACCCAATCTGGGGTTTTCTGGGCAGAGATTCTGGAGTGACTTACCATTTCCTCCTCCAGCTCATTTTACAACTGGGGAAACTGAGGTCAGCAAGGTTAAGAGACTTGTCCAGGGTCACACAACTAGTAAGTGTCTGAGGACAGAATTGAACTCATGAAGAGGAGTACTTCCTGACTCTCAAACTGGTGCTCTATCTAATGCATCATTAACCAGCTATCAAAGTACACAAGTAAGGGAGGAAGGGTATGATTTAGTTCTCATCAATTAATGTAGTCAAAGGAGATAATCATGAGATAATGAAGTGTTAATGTGTTAACAAGGTGTTCACACTTTAGGCAGTGGGAAGCCCTAGATTGAATTAAAAGGGCAGCTTGCCATTGGCAGGCTCTTACCAGGAGGGACTGTGCTTAAAAGATAGCCCAGGCATGGACTAGGACTCTATCACCTTTAATTCAGAAAGCATACAGTAGTAATAAACATTATTCAGAGTTTAGATATAGGTTGGCTCAAGTCTTGTAGTGATTGCCAGAGTGGTACATGGGTGTGAGATTGAATTGCAGGCATCTCTGCCAGCATTATATTCAATGATACTCAACAGGCAGGGTTAAAATACGACATTTAAAAACTGCTAGCAGGGTATAATTTTACCCTGAACGCTTAGGGTGAATGGATTTGATTTATTGATTTAGGTTGTTCAAGTTTTATAGTTTATGCTGTGCTGAAAGCGCCACTTAAGGAGATTCTTGTGGGGAATAAGAATAAATCCATACGGTATGAAATCATTGCAATTTGCCATGTTATAGCATTAGCTGGTTTATACTTATGTAGCTGAAGTTGCTGGTGCAGATGAATCCCATCACAAAGAGTTCTGGCTTCATTCTTCCCTCTCACAAGCACCCTACCCTACCTTCATTTTCCAGCTTTTAACTGATAGAAAGTGTAAGTACAGAGCTATCAAGGGGCATTGCCATCAAGGGCAGTTTTCAGAAGTTAGGGTGGTCTTTTTGGTGGGGCTTTTAAAAGAGCAGAAATGTTACTCTGTGGCACATTCTCAGATTTCTAGTCTGGTCAGTGATGAATCAGGAAGAGATGCAGAGAAGAAAGCTAGCCACATGTTGTTGTTCCCTGGGGTCTATCTGCTGAAATTGATACCTCAGTACTGAAGAGGTTTTATGTATCAGCCAGGAATTCAGTATAGTCATTTATGGAAGCGATGGTATGAGATGAATGTGGTGGGTGACAAGATCTCCACTCTCTTTAATCTATAAAAATATGAATGTTCAGAAACTGGAACTTTGAGCCATGGGTTAATATGGTTATTATTGTTAAGTTTCTAATAAAGCTGTGTATGTTCAAAGAGTAATGTTGAAACTCATCAGTATCTAACATGATATTACAGGTGGGGCTTAAGAGGAAAACCAAATTGTCCATTCACATTAAAAAAAACTACTAATTTTATTGGGATAGGGAATTAGAGTTGCCTGGGTCATTGAGCTGTTAAGTGCCTTGTTCAGTGTCATAGCAACAAGGCATGGTCAATAAGGCACTAAACTTGGATTTAGGAAGACCTAGGTACAAATCCTTATTAGTTTTGTAACTCTGGGCAAGTCATTTAACTTCTTTTTTTCCTCATCTATCAAATTAGATGGTTGGACTTGATGTTCTTCTAAGGACTCTTTTAGTTCTAATCCAATAGTTCTCATATGTCAGAGGCAGGATTTCTAACTAGAGCTCCTTGACTCTAATGCTAACTCTCTATCCACTAGGCCACACTGCTATTCACATCAGATGGCCTTTCACAATAGATGGTGACAATACACCTTACTTGAGTTCAGAAATTCAGTTTAATTAAAAATAAATTTATTAAACATATTCTATGTGTTACATACTGTGCAATGTGCTGAAGGGGACAGTACTTTTAATTGAATAAAATGTATTAGTTGTTTCCACACCTTTTGCCAATTAAGAAGCTGTAAGGAGACATTAGTTGATGGAATAAAGAAAGATATTTGCAATGTGAAAACTGCCTTTTGAGGGAGTGTTTCTTATGCTGGGAATCAAAAGTTTAGGGGAGATTTTATAGAATAACAATTGACTTGTTGCCATCTAGAATTTTGGTGGGGAAGGGACATAGATTTGAGTGTATGTTTATTAACATTTGCATAGAATATCCGCAAAAGTACCATCACCTATTATTGGTACCTTGATAAGGCTATGATCTCATGGCAGAGTACTCCCTCATTCTATATAGAGCAGAACCTCTTCATACCTTCTCAGCCTGTTGGGTTCTCATTCCTATTTTTAAATAGGTCCTCCATGTAGGGTACGTCTACTTTTTTTTATTTGATGGGCTGAACATTTAGATATCTTATTGCTAATTAGGAAGGAAGGAAACAAGCATGTATTAAGTGCCTATTATGTGCTAGGCCTTGTGCTAAGCACTTTACAAATAGTATCTGTTTGATCTTTATGACAGCCTTGGGAGGCTGGTGCTACTATTTCCCCAATTTACAGTTAAGGAAATGGAGGCAAAGGTTAAGGGCCTTGCCCAGAGGTCATATAGCTAGTTAATGTCTGATTTCACATTTGAACTCAGTTCCTTCTAACCCCAGTGTTCTAACCATTGTTGTCATTTCATTACCACTAAGCTTTGAAAAAAGATGAAGTAGACAGGAAATGTCTGAAGCTGAAAACAATGGAGAATCGAGTGATAGAAAAATAGCGATCACAATGCTATGCCCGTGATTGTTAGATTAAATGCTGAAGAGTCTGGGTTTAAGGTGTATCTTTGAGAACCACAGGCCTGTGATCTCATGGTTCCAATATTTAAAAGGAATACATCATTCTTTTTCTATCAATTCAGTATCATTTATATAGTTTTGTCTATCATTTCCAAAAAGAATAGAAATGGAGAATGATTCGGCAGGTCCTGAGAAGACCAGCAAATACAACATTGTATTCTTCCGAAGCGCTTCCAACAGGATATAAACTCCTTAAGGACAGATACTGTTCTCCACTTTGTCTTTGTTTCTTTGGTCCAACACCTTCATTAAATAAAAGTTTGGTTACATAGGAACTTACACATTGAAGGAGTTTAATAAATATTAGTTATATTGAATTCAAGGGACTCCTGAAGTTTAGGTATGAGAACCAAAGAACTCATAAACACAAATAATTTCCATTAATAAGAAGTATGTGTAATTATACAAATCCATTAATATCAATGACAAATTATAATAGTTTCACCATAGTACTCTATAAATTAAAACTGTAGCTTTAGGTGCTTAAAAAGGTATAAAATTTAATTAGCAATCCTCAGTCCTACTGTCCAATGGAGAAAATATGGTGCAGTGGAAAGAGTATCAAACTTGCAATCAGCACTTTGCTTGGTATCTGAATTTAAATTCCAACTCTGCCACTTTCTAGCTATGTTACCCAGGATAAGTCACTTTGTTTCTCTTGGCATCAGCTTTTTCATCTATAAGATAATCCTATGATCTATGACCTTCAGTAGTTCAGCAGTCCCTCAAAAGATGTCAGTAACTTAAAGGTAGAAGATTGCTCCCTTCTGCCTGCCAGGAGAGTCATCCCAAGTGGGATACATCCTATTATGGGCTCGTATTGGCTCTACACCAATGTTTTTATACGAATAAAACTCTGACATCATAGGTTCTCACATGATACAAAAGATTCTAGGATATTTTATGGCATTTTCTCGCATCTCTGACTGATTGCCCCAATCAGAAAATCTCAGGATTTCATTATGAGACACCACTCACTGTCTTACATTACCCCATGTGTTGTCAGCAACTCCCTTTGTAAGCACAAGTTCACAAAGCTCAAAGAAGAAGGAGGAAGTGGAGAAGGAGGAAGCTTACTTAACAGCTATAAGAAACACATAGAATTCTTACGCTAGGTTATGGAAAATATTTGCCATTGGACTTTTAGTTAAGATGACAATAGAAAAAGTCCTAGAGGAGGCCTGCTGTCCTGCAAATGCTCCAACAATGTTCTAAAAATGTGCCAGAAAAAACAATGATAATGGAACCAAGGAGAAAAGATTATGAGTTCCTGTCCCCAGCCCAGGACTGCACAAGAATGCTGCAGAAGCCTACAAATCCTTTGAACAGAGACAAGCCAAGGGAGATAGAAGCCGTGGTACCTGGGTAGCCCAGGGAGGAGCCGTGGGGAGCCACCAAAGATTTTTTCATAGGTGAAGAGGTATTAGACATTCGAACCTATATTTTAGGAATATAATTTTGGCAGAGACAGTACGGCACCATATAGAGGTACCACAGAGGCCTGGGGTCAAAGCTCACCTCCGTTCCTCACTATCTGTATGACCGGCCTTAGGCAAATAGTTTAACCTGTTGGATTAGATATTCTCTAAGATTCGTTCTGGCCCTAAATCTGTGGTCCTGCTTCCAACATTACTCTCCTAAATCCCCCAGGCTTTTAACCTTGGAGTCAGTTGCTTTTACTGTCCTTGTCCAGCCTGACATGAAGTCTTGGTCATTTATTTTTTGTTTCTGTTTTTAGATCTGCCTTCTCCATTCCATTCCCGCAGTCCTAGGTCTAGGTCCTAACCATCCTGCGTTGCTTAAACAGCCTCATAGCTAGCTTCCTGGACCTTACAGAGTGCCCTCCTCATCTTCCTTAAGCACCATTTAGATCATATCCATCTTATTCTTAGAAGCCTCCAATAGCTCCCGATTGCCTCTTGAATCAAATTAAAACTCTAATAATCAGCTTCAAGATTCTCCACCAATTAGTTGCCCTCACCCTTCCCCTAACTGATAGAAGATTTTACTGATGGTCTTTATGGAAATCTTCCTTCCTTTATTCCTCCCTAGTTCAGATCTAGGAATTCCTGACAAAGCGAAATTGTAAAGTATGCAAAATTGATCTTCAGTGTCCCCTAATGGTGAGCATTTATTTCAGGCTTAATGACAGGCCTGTGGGAAGACTGGTTAGTGGTAAGGGGACCTCCTTCAAATCATACACCTTTCTACACTTATTCTGTCTTTGTAGAAGGCCAGCCTTGCTCCTAGAGGAATGCTCTAAAAGATGTTAATTTCAACAAAAGAATCAAGGTATATACCCTTTAAAGTAATATCCCTTAAAGGCTATTTAATAGCTAATGTTTTTTGTTTATACTTTTCTCTTTTTGAAGAATTTGTTTAAAATAAATATCACTAAAAGTGATATTTAAATGAATATTTATTTTCAATAATAAATGAATATCGTTTTCATAAACATTCCAAATAAAGCTACTATTAACTGCTAGACCATTTAACAATTTAAGACTGAGTTGAAGGCTGTAGCTTATATTGTGATAATATAAATTCATAAAAATAGTTCACATGTACATAGTGTTTGAAGCATTTTCAAGTGCTTTATGCATGATATCTTACTTGAATATCATAATAAGCCCACAAGATAAGTGCAATTATGATCCTCATTTTAAAGATGAGGAAAGTGAGACTGAAAAAGATGAATTAACTTGCCCAGGGTCACGTAAATGTAAGTAAGTGTCTGAGGCAGGATTACAATTTATAGCTTGGAAATGAACAAATGCTACAAATCCAGCCCTCTACTGTATTTATAAGGCATATAGATAAAGGTAGAGGTTGACTACCTATTCGTTCTGAATGTCCTTCTAAAACCATTGGTCCCAGTTGTTGGGTTTGATCCCAACACTTGCTAATTTCTAGATCAACAGCAGAGGCTTATCTCAGACACCACTGTTACAGATACCTCATTACCATCTTAGCTCTACTTCTTTATAAACAGGGCACCACTGCCTTGGGAATATTCAGCCTATTGTCCAGAAAAATCATTCCCTTTGTAGCTGAGGAGAAAGGAAAAACCGAAGAGTTTGCGTTTGTTTCAAGTTTGGATGAGAAAGTGGAAAGTGGAAAAGCTAAAGGGAACAGCTTAGAAGGTTAGCTGAAGGCATGGCCTGTAATTATGTATTTGATTTTTTCAGCAAGCATTTATTAAGTGCTACTTTGTGCTAGGTACTGTGTTAGGCACCATAGATATAAAGACAAAACAAACAACTCAGTCCCTGGCTTCAAGAAGCTTATATTCTAAGATATGAAGAAAAGTTAAAGGTGAAGTAACCCTGACTCTCCCTACTCACATACCCACCAGAATAAAATCAACAACTACAGTGTAGGCCAGTGAAATTAAAGATGCTTTTATGCCTGAAATAGCTAGAACTGTTCCAGTTCCCTTAAGGAACAAATGATCAATATACTGTAAATATGTTATTTAAAGGCTTACCCCTAGAACAGGGGTGGGGAACCTGCTGCCTCAAGACTACATGGGACCTTCTAGGTTCTTGGGTGTGTTCTTTTGACTGAGTCCAAGTTTTACAGAACAAATCCTTTTATTAAGGAAATTTGTTCTCTGAAGTTTGGATTCAGTCAAAGGGCCACACTTGAGGACCTAGAGGGCCACCTGTGTCCTTGAGGCCACAGGTTCCCCACCCCTGTGCTAGAGCATTGGTGGAGTATCTCATACATGATTCAGCTTCTAGTCTGCTTCCTACTTTGGTTCATCTTCAGCTTCCTTGACTTCTTAACCTATCTTGATGATTCCTCAACTTGGCTTCAGTTCTGAGCTTCCATTCCAGTTTCTTAATCCAGCATCCTTCTCAGGCTCCAGTGTCCATTCCCTCTGTTCTCTTACCCTTTCAGTTCTTATCTTGTTTGCTGATAGTGACTTGACTATTGCCTGACTTCTCTTCCATTGTTTGATTCAGTTATTTGAATTGTTCTACCTTTGTGCATTGTAGAACTCACCTTAATGGTTGACTACCAGAAAAAGTAGGCATTCTTGATATACTCCATAGCCCATAGCCAGGGAGGTCTTGGAAACTGAAGATTGTTACTTTGTAGCCATAGCTTTAATAAAAGAAAATGTTATCTTTCAGGGCAAGGAATTATCACCCAAGGAAGAAAAACACAGGCTCTGGGAATAAACAGGACAAGGTACTCCAGCAAACCAAATCCTATCAATCTTCCCCCGAAAACAGAAGAGCCTAAATGACTAGTTGTATCTTGGGATACTTTTGGAATGATTTTTCCTGGAGTTTTTTTATTGATTGACCCAGAACAAACTTTCTACTGAATGATCTTTTGGTTGATAGAAGAGGTATCACTCCTCAACTCACCCTATCTAGAGAATTTGAAGACTTCTCAAAGGAGCTCAGGAATTCTTTGATAAATAAATCCCTGAGGACAAAGTTGACCAGCCACTAAACTAGGTAGCTCCCCACCAGGGAAAGGTACATTATTACTGAAGTACAGGATATTCCATGAATTTTAGCCAAGGAACTGATGTGGAACGAGCTGACACTGTTGGTCTACTTCATGGAGACTATCTGGTGAAAGCCATTATGCAACCTTTGATAGAAAAGCCTGCTTCCATCTCTCTGTTATTTCAACAATACTTGGACATTGAAAACTTGAATAAACAGATGAATTCAGGAAAAAGTACTCATTAAGCCTTTAAGTCACCCTTTTCCTCATTTTCAGACCTCCAACACTTCTATCTCAATCAACCAGGAAAATCCATACAAATCAAGAGGGAGAGAAATTGGTTCAGGGAATAGAAGATGTACTGCTTATATTGTGACTGACTTAGCTATTTAGCAGGATGCCATGCAAAGAGGCATAAGGAGTGAATAAGTAGGTAATTGTCAGGTTCCATGGTAGGAGGAATATTAGTATTATTGGGGGGGGGTAAGTGCCTAGGGGTAGGCTGGCAAATATTTAACAATCAGCTCACTTAAAAAAAAAGAAAGCTCAATTTACTTTTTTGTTTTTGAAGGGCAGTTGGGGTTAAGTGACTTGCCCAAGGTCACATGGCTAGTTTTTTGTGTTAAGTGTCTGAGGCCGGATTTGAACTCAGGTTGTCCTGACTCCAGGGCCGGTGATCTATGCACTGCGCCACCTAGCCGCCCCTCAATTTACTTTTAAGTTTAATTGTTGTGGGGGAGGCTAGTGGTACAGCAAATAGAGCACTGGCCCTGGAGTCAGGAGTACCTGAGCTCAAATCTGGCCTCAGACACTTAACACAAAAAACTAACTGTGTGACCTTGGGCAAGTCACTTAACCCCAACTGCCCTCCAAAAAGCAAAAAAAAGTTTAATTGTTATGCAAAGAAATAAGAGTGAGTCGAGACCTGGGTTCATGATAAATTTAGATGTGGATTTACTGATCAAGTACACCACTGCCAGAGTTCTCACTCAAATTGGCAGTGATTTCTGGATTTTCAGATCTTGGTTATATAGGCTAAAACCACAAAATTATATTAGGGAGGTGTGCTAGCAAAAGATATGACGTACAGAAGCAAAGATGAGCCATTGGTCAAATCTGTATGACTCAGGGAGGTATGGCGCATGACTCAGGTAGTACAAGGGTACAAGAGGTCTTTCCTAGAACTGGGTGGAAGGTCATGGTATGAGAGGAACTGGAATTCCCCAGGTTGTAGTCAGAGGGGGCGGGAATTCCCCAGGACTGGTCGAGGTCATGTTCTGGGCATCGGAGGTGAAGGCCCTGCTTGGTCATTGGGGCAGGACAGAATGGTACTTAGACAAGATCCTTGAACCATAATGAGCCTGGTATACTATAATGATTCAAGGAGAAACTATAAAATACTGACCAGGGGGAACAGAGTTAGGGAATGCCTTGAACAATATACCCAGACATGCCTTAAGCAGTTTCAAGCTATAATAGAAAAAAACAGAAATATAAAAAGGGGCTTAAAGCAAGTCAGGTGGTGTATAGTGACCTGGGACTTGGACTTGTGTACAACATAATCAGCATAATTACCATTTTCTCCATCACTTTCTTAAGTCTAGATAATCTGCAAAACTAGTCATGATTTATGGGATCTGTCAATTTCCAAGGTGTAAATAAAAATTTGATAATAAGTTCTTGAGAGCCTGTATAAGCCAGCTTCAGCAGACCACTGTAACTAATCCTTTTCAGGATGACAACTTCCTAAGTCCTTCCTATTAGTCCATTTGTTCCTGATAATGGAACTTTTAATCCCTGATCAAGTACTCTGGATATAGGCCCTTATTGATATGAGAGATGTAAGGGAACTTCATAGATCTAGTTTTGGTCTGATGGGAGCAAATGCTGGTACAACCTGAGCTGGTCATGGCAAAAACCACTGAAGAGTGTTCTCTGAAGGTAGGCCCAGGATATTACGAGGACATGCCCTTTACAGACTCAGGTGGGAAATCATGACAAGCTTCTCGTTCTGGGCATCATCTCCTCCCCCTAGATATCATCTGGTCCCACTTGTACTGAGTTTTCAGTTTTTAATAGCTAATGTTATATTCTTTCAAATCACCTAGGGGTCAAGATGCAAGGTGTCTTACTACATTTAGCCCTTCCCTCTTTGGATTCCATGCTGCTACCACTACCCTTACTATACTGCCAATCTAGAACTTCCTGAGAAATACAGGGAGTCTGACATGTTTTTGATCTCACTGAAGCTCTTTTTCTATAAGCTATGCAATTAATTTATAACTAAGAGCTAACTTATGCGCAACCTGTATTCATTCCCTCACTAAAACCCAAAACTTTATCTGATAGGAATTCCTGGAAACAAATCTGCAAAAGGGATCCATTCACCTTTCTAACTCTTTTGAGGAGATTCAGGTATTCTCTTTCAAAAAGAAAAATGGGGGTGGGGGAACATTCCACCTGTGCCAGAACTATAGCTCCTCAACATTATGAATGTTAGAGGCTAGTATCTTTCTCCCCTAATACTTGGCAGCTAGGCAGTAGAAAAAAACCTTCGACCTGGAGTCTGGAAGACCTAAGTTTGAATCCTACTTCAGACGCTTACTAACTCTTGTGAACTTGGGCAAATCACTTAACCTCTTTCAGTCTCAATATTCTCATCTATAATGAGGATAATGATATTATTTCTCTCACAGGATTGTTGTAAGGATCAAATGATATATGTAAAGTGCTTAATAAACTTCAAAGGATCATAGACATATTAGCCATTATTACCTTGCCTCCTTTCTACCCCCATACTAACCCCACTACCCTTCTTCTCTTCTTTCCCCCCTGAAACCATCCCATCTTCTCTCCAAGAACTGGATTTGCATTGCTTTGACTTCTCCACAGAACTTCTGCCTCACCCAGCCCTGAACCAAGACCTCATCTTCTGCTACATGGCACAATGCCATTGACACCATTTCTCCTTCTCATATAGCACACCACCTAGAAGTCATCTCTCCTCAGCAGTACATACAACACTTTGCTTTCATTCCTACTCTAGGACTTGTCACATGTACCAGGTGAGTCATTTAACCTCTTAACTTCTCTGGTAACTCTTTCAAATGCTTAAGTTGCCCTGGTAGAAGGCGTCTCCTCCCTCATAGCTCCCTAGACTGATGAAATCACAGGTCTGGACAAAAACAAAACCAACAGAAAGAAACTAGACTGGTGGGTAGATCAAAGACATGCTGTAGAGGTGGTTGGTCTGGATTTTAGTAAAGCATTTGACAAATCTCAAAGGCTATTCCTGTAGACAGGATGGAGAGACAGACTAATAGTATGGTTAGGCAGACTGGGGATATTGTTAGATATCACTTTGTTATCTGATCATCCATTCTGCTGCTTCAAAAGCTCCAGAGCTTCTTTATTTACCTTTAGGATCAAATGTAAACCACTTTTTAATTTAAATTTAATTTTTTTTGCATTGAAAGTCTTTATGATCTAGCTCCAGTCTGCCATTTCAGACTTAGTATCTGTCATTCCTTTACATCCTCTTTGTTGTTCAGTCAGTTTAGTTGTACCTAACTCTTAGTGACCCCATTTGGGGTTTTCTTGGCAAAGACGCTGGAATAGTTTGCTATTTCCTTCTCCAGTTCGTTTTACAGGTGAGGAAACTGAGGCAAACAGGGTTAAGTGACTTGCCCAGGGTCACATAGCTAGGAAGTATCTAAGGCCAGATTTGAATTCAGGAAGATGAGTCTTCCTGACTCCAGGCCTGACATTCTAGCCACTGTACCACCTAGTTGCCTTTTATGGTTTGTCAAAACTGACTGACTTGTTGCTCCCCATACATAATATTCCATCTCCTATCTCTGTGCCTCTGTCCAGGCCATCCCCAGTGCCTGAAATGCATTCCCTTCTCATCTCCCTATCTTAGAATTTCCTTTCAAGCTCAGTTCATGTTCGCTTCCTAAATGAAGCCTCTGGCTAGTGCCTCAGCCCCATCACTTGAAATTACCTTTCATTTATTTCATGTTGATTTTGTATATAACAGGTTCAGTCCAGAGACATCCTGGGAGAGAGAGAGAGACCAAAAGAGACACAGACACAAACACAGAGAAAAAGAGAGACAGAGACAGAGACAGAGACAGAGACACAGAAACAGAGACAGAGAGACAGAGACACAGAGAAAGAGAGAGATCAAACTCCTCACATCTTTTATTCTTTTTGACTCTAGCTCAGAGCCCCAAGGGAAATCATTTAAAGCTTAGGTTTGACTCACATCTAAAGTCTCCCCAAAAGGGAGTAGAAGAGGTATTTAATATACAAGTATGTCCAGTACAGGACTGTTGGGGGAGGAGGGACTAGGGGCTATGCTCGCTTAATTGACGCAAGATGTTAGTGAAATTGCAAGTATACCTTATAAGGAAATATTATGTATAATAAAAGATGATTGGGTTAGAAGGGGCGGGGGAGGGGCGCCTCG
>JAQQSW010006218.1:0-14001 GCA_028646575.1 Pseudocheirus occidentalis | reverse complement strand
CGACATGTTTGTGCTTTTTAGAAATTAAAAAAAGAAAGGAGGGAGAGAGAAAGAGAGTTAAAAAAGTAAAAAAGACAAAGAGAAAGCAAAGGGAATATTGAAAGAAGGGGGGTAGGAGGCAGAGAGGAGGCTTCTATGTTTTACTGTAGGCGATGCATCAGTCAGCCCCACAGCTAATAAGAAGCACATACTTTACTAATGTTCTGCTATCCACATCACCCCATAGAAACTGTTTTGGAACCATGTGAGAGGCTAGCAGATCATTCTGTTCTGAGCCTGGGTTTGGGGTCAACTGAGAGAAAGCAGCCCCATCCAGAAGCCTGATAGGGTTGTAGGAAGAAGCATCGGTGCCTCTTAAGAGACTGAGCAGGAGAGAGTGTGTGTGTGGATGGTGGGAGGGAAGGGTGCAGCAGGGTGGTGTGTAAAAGGTCAGGCTGCAGGGATCCAGCCACATCCGCTCTAGCACAAAGTCTCTTCTCTGTTCCCCCTGAGCAGATGGCCAGCGGGATGCAGACTTGGACACATTCCTCTCAGGAAGATGCTGGGAAGTACGTGATTGACCTTGAGAATAAGCCTTATTGGTAAGAGCATTGTGTGACCTGGAGCAGCAGGGTTGGAGTCTGGTAGTCCTGACTTCTCTACCAGAACCATGCCTTAAAGATCACCAGGTTAGGGATGGCAATTGTTGTCCTAACACTGATTTCACTGACTTTGTGCTTTGTGCTCTGTGAAGATGCTTACACACACACTTGAGACCCTAGTTTTGCTTTTAGGACAGGGGTTCTTGCCCCTTACTAAGAGATCTCTAGAGACATTTCAGGGAGTCCATAAACTGGATGGGGGAAAAAATCACATCTTTATTTTCACTAACCTCTAACTGAAATTTATTATTTCCTGCAGTTATGAGTGTTTAACCATTCCTCCCCCACCTCCAATTCCACAACATAATCCTGAAAATGAGTCCATAGATATCACCAGACTACCAAAGGGGTCCGTGGCTTACATAAAAAATTAAGACCCTCAATCTAAAAGGTCTTTCAGACCAATCCAGTTCAAGCACAGTGGTATGCAAATTACTTGGGACAAGAAATAATTTTTTATGGTTTCATTTTGTGATAGCCATGGTTCTGTATATGCTTCTGCTGACATTAGGTTGAATTAGCATGACTGACTTGGATCATATGGAATTTGTTTGAGCAGATTTCCCCAACTTTAGTTAGTTCTCCCTCAGTCAAGTCTTGAATTCTGTGCCATACGCTTGTTTAATTTATCTCTTTTGTTGTATTTTTATTTTTTTTTATTTTTTTTATGTATGAACAGTTTTAGCAACTTTTTTTGTTGTTGTTGTTGTTGTTGTTTTTTGGAGGGCAGTTGGGGTTAAGTGACTTGCCCAAGGTCACACGGCTAGTTTTGTGTGTGTGTTAAGTTTCTGAGGCCAGATTTGAACTCAGGTACTCCTGACTCCAAGGCCGGTGCTCTATTCACTGCACCACCTAGCCGCCCCTTTTGTTGTATTTTTAATTCTGTGGTTTTTAAGAATGAATATTACCCCAAGAGAACACGCACAAGTTGTAGCTCTTCAAGGGTACACTTCAAGGACTGTTAGGGATATTTCATTGACTGTTGGAATGAGGAAGACAAATATTTTAAGACTAGTTCTAGATGGCAAAAAATAAGGATCAGTAGCACAAAAACAATAAAGGAAAGGTGGTTAAAAATAAAAAACTTCTTGACAAAACTTGCTACCAAGCAGCCTAATTAATCTTCAGTAAACAAGCAAAGACCTCCAGAGAGACAAGGCAGTTGGAGGGGTAGTTGTTAATTCCTCTACAATGTGGTATTGATTTCTTGAAGTTGCAAGAACAGTGAGAAGACCATTAAAGACAGCCGCTAATGATTGCTATGAAGGAAAAATGTTTGTCATGTGCAAGTCAATAAAAAATCTGGAGCACTAAAACATGGAAATAGGTAATTTTTATTGAGAAAACCCATTTTTTTTATTCAAGACCATACTAAAACCATTGCCAGAACAAGGCCAAGTGAACCTTTGAAATCTGGG
Organism: Pseudocheirus occidentalis; assembly: GCA_028646575.1. NCBI lineage: Eukaryota > Metazoa > Chordata > Mammalia > Diprotodontia > Pseudocheiridae > Pseudocheirus > Pseudocheirus occidentalis. The sequence continues at coordinate 11,942 of JAQQSW010006218.1, read as the reverse complement.
GATCTTCATCAGACTATAAAATACTCCCTAAAATTATTTAGTGTATCTTTTTTTCTTCCAAGGGGCCTAAAAGTTTTGACCTCACTAGACCTTGGTGAACCCTGATAAATATATTGTTATACTGAGAAGCAGACTTCTGGAATTATAGAAATACCCACATGTAGAAGTAGTATTACAACCCAACCTTGTACCATGCTATGAATCAATAAGGATATGATGTTTATCCAAAAGATAGAAACAGACATGTTTCAGTGGCCAGAGAACTTGCCTATTTAAGCATCTTTGAAATTCTATTGCTATCATCCAGGCTACTCTTAGGAAAATGAGATGGTTTCATAATGAATATTAAAATGTTCTCTTGTGTGCTTTATGCCAAACCATGTAAAATGAGTAACTTTAGCAGGTGGTTGGCATATAGCATATTAAAATTAAGACACTTACTAGTTATATGACCCTAGGCAAGTCACTTAACCTTTGTTTGAATCAGTTTCCTCATCTGTCAAATGGATATCATATTAGCATTTACCTCTCAAAGTTGTATGGATAAAATGAAATAATTGTAAAGATACTTTAAAGTACTACACAGATAATAACTGTTGCTATTATTAATTTAAAAATTTACACTGTAAGGTTTGTAATATGTCAAAATTTTATTGTTTTCCTTTCTCCCAACTGATTTGGATACTATTGTATGTAACAAGTTCCTACTCTCTCAAGAAAGACTAGCTAGAGCAGACCTATCCTAGGGGCAGGAAGACCCAGATAGAAATCTTTAACTCTGACATATGCTGATTGTGTCAAGACTGTCAGGTAGGTGCCGACATGAAATCGGGGAGCCAGAGAGTCCTCATCATACTAATGAAATCACAGTTCCAGTCAGGGTGAGGGGAAATGGGCTGGGCACTGTGTTTGGTGCCTAGGATTGTGTAACAAAGTGGAACATAGTCCCTACGTTCAAGAGACGGAAATTTTAGCGGGTGGGGGATGCAGAAGCTACTCCTGCAGAGATATTTAAGAGCGTTTAGACAGATACCAGGATTAAACATGAGCAGAAAACTGAGAGAGCATCTCCTGAGGTGTGCTGTGGGGAGTGGGAGGAGATAGAACCCCATGTCTTTTAGTTGCTTGAGTTGCTATTAGTTTTACTTTTGTTCTTTGCTTAGTCAGGGGTGGGGAACCTGCGGCCTTGAGACCATATGTTACCTTCTAGGTCCTTGGGTGCAGCCTTTGACTGAGTCCAAGTTTTACAGAATAAGCCATTTATTTTTATTTTATTTATTTTTTGCTTTTTGGAGGATAGTTGGGGTTAAGTGACTTGCCCAAGGTCACACGGCTAGTTTTTTTGTGTTAAGTGTCTGAGGCCGGATTTGAACTCTGGTACTCCTGACTCCAGGGCCAGTGCTCTATTCACTGCACCACATAGCCGCTCCCAGAATAAACCTTTTATTAAGGGGATTTGTTCTGTGAAGTTTGGAGTCTGTCAAAGGGCTGCACTTGAGGATCTAGAGGACCACATGTGGCCTCAAGGTTGCAAATTTCCCATCCCTGGCTTAGAGGTTGAGGTTAACCTGACAGGTCTGGCTGATGTCAGCTGCTGATGGCTATTGGCTTTTATATGTGATGTACAAATGGTCAGGGGGAGTGAGGTGGCGCAGTGAAACACGGCTTGGAATCAGAAAGAATCATCTTCCTGAGTTCAAATCTGACCTTGGACACTTAACTATCTGGACAAGTCATTTAACCCTGTTTGCCTCAGTTTCCTTGTCTGTAAAATGAACTGGAGAAGGAAAAGGAAAGCCACTCCAGTATCTTTGCTAAGAAAACCACAAATAGGATCATGAAAAGTTGAGAGCAACTGAACAACAACAATAAATGGTTAGGAATAATGAGGAAGTCCCACGTGAGGAAATTTTCTCTACCATACGTACGTACACACACATATGTGTGTGTGCATGTATGTTTGGGACCTCCTGGCAACTTAGAGTCTTAGAAAATTGCTTAAATGGATTTGCCCAGAGACAGCCAGTATGTGTTAGAGGTGAGATTTGAACTCATCTCTTCCTAGTTCCAAGACCAGCTTTCCATTTACTACACCATGCTGCCTCTTACAGTATTAGGCTTTTATTAACATAAAGGAAATAGAAACCCCAAACCTAAGTTATTGCTTTTATCTGCAAGATATGATCAGACAACCTCATTCCTTTTTTCAGTTGCATAACTTTTGTCTCTGCATGTATCATCCTAAAAAAGCTGAAAGGGATTTTTAAAACCATTTAGTCTGGCTCAGGGGTGAGGAACCTGTGAACTTAAGGACACACGTGGTCCTCTAGGTCCTCAAGTGCAGCCCTTTGACTGACTCTAAATTTCATGAAACAAATCCCCTTAATAAAAGGATTTTTTTCTGTAAAACTTGGACTCAGTCAAAAGGCCTCACCCAAGGATCTGGGAGACCACAGGTAGCCTCGAGGCTGAAGGTTCCCCACCCCTGGTAGCTCCTCCATCTTGAGATGAGGAAACTGAGGAGAGAAGGGAAGTACTTTGTCTATGGTTGCACGGCCAGTTAGTGGCAGCAACATAACTCGGAAGCAAGATCTAAGTAGCATACAGGCTTTTTTTTTTCATTTTTAGATATTTTTATTGATATTATTTAAAAAATTTCAGTTCCAAATTCTGTTCCTCCTTCTTGACCTTTCCTTACCCATTGAGAAAGTAAGCAATATTATATCCACTGTATGTGTGAAGTCATGTACAAAGCCTATTTCCCTATTAGTCATGTTGCAAAAAAAAAAAAAAAAAGAAAAAAAGTGAAAGAAATTATGTTTCAATTTTTCCTCAACATTCATCAGTCCTCTCTCTGGAGGCAGATGCATTTTTCATCCATGAAACCTTTGGAACTGTTGTGGGTTGTTACTGGATTGATCAGAAGTAGCTAAGTCTTTCACAGTTGATTATTGTTACAATATGGCTGTTGCCATGTACAATGTTCTCCTGGTTCTGCTTACTTCACTTTGCAACAGTTCATTTAAGTCTTTCTAGACTTTTCTGAAGCCTTCTCCTTTGTCATTTCTTATAGCCCACTAGTATTCCATTACAATCATATACCACACCTTGCTTTACTCTTTTTAAAAAATATTACTGTTGTTGTTTGGTTGGATCTAACTCTTCATGATGCCATTTGGGGTTTTGACAGAGATACTGGAGTGATTTGCCATTTCCTTCTCCAACTCATTTGACAGATGAGGAAACAGAGGCAAACAGAGCTAAGTGACTTACCCAGGGACACACAGTCAATAAATATGTGTATGAGGTCAGATTTGGACTGAGTCTTTTTGACTCCAGGCCTGGTACTCTTCCCACCAGATGTTGAATATCACTAGATGTTGAATATCACTGTTACTTCCCAAGTATTCCCTAACAATCTGATAGAGCTCTATTATAACAAATATGGACAGTTAAGTAATACAAATCTACACATTGACTATGTCTAGAAATGTGTGTCACATTCCTCACCTCTAGTCCATTATATTTTTGGTACTAATCTCCTCCTTGGTTTACTACCTTTCCAGAGGCAGGAGGCAGGCTTTCCTCTCAGTACTAAGAAGTCAATTGAGTTGAGTTGTGGAGTTTTTCAATGTTTTTTTCTGTTACATTACCAAGGTCGTTGTGTATAATGTTCTCCTGGTTCTGCTTACTTTTCTCTGACTGCTATATACCATGCTGCTGCCCCATCATCCGGGAGCATCTAAGGAACATCTGAATACATTTGGCAGAAAGTTATAGAAAGTGATACTACGGGTATAGAGCTCGTCACCAGGTTTGTGTCTGAGGCCTTTCTAGTTTAGTGTGGACTTGCCCCGTATATGTGTGTGCACGCCCACCCACACACCCGCTGCACAGATGCACACATCATAATATATACACATACTTATATGTGTATAACACACACATGTGTATGCACACATACAAGTATATATGTATGTATACACACAAATGTCTGGGAATTCTTAGGCAAGGAAACTCCTACTAATGCTGCTCTATACCTTTTTTCTATATTCTTAGAGAGTTGCCTAGAGGTGACTTGCCCTTATAGACTGGAGCCTGAATCTAAGTCTCTTGACTTTTGTGTCCAGTTACTTGTCTACTTACGTACACACACACACTTCACATTGCATGCCTGCCTGCCTGTTTATGTCTATCTGATTGTCCAGATGTATGCTATCAAGCCTGGTTGCATGAATGAATGTATTCAAGACACATATGGTAAACAGAGACCCAGTTTCAAGTGTTATCTCTGTCCGGTTGGGCACTGTGCTGAGTTTTTGTCTTAAGGGATCTGTGTATGGAGTGGGGTGGGGTAGAGTAGGAAGTTTGGGCAGGACAGCCAAGGTCTCTGAGGAATGTATGTTTAAGGACCTCAGGGTATAAGTGTAATAGGGAGAATTAGATACAAGGATGGGGAACCCATGGCCTTAAGGCCACATGTGACCCTCTAGGTTCTTAAGTGTGGCCCTTTCTTATTCAAAGTTTGGATTCAATGAAAGGACTACACTTGAGGACCTAGAGGGTGTGGCCTAGAGGGTATGGCCTCAAGGCCACAGATAGGGTTCCCCCTCCTCAATGGAATGTAAGTTTCTTGAGGATTTTGTATTTTGTAGGGTTTAATAAATACTTGTTGATTGTTAAATAGCAGAAATAAGTAGCCTCTGACCGGCTGACTGAAGAACAGATTTGGGAAGGGGTTGGTAATAAACCCAGGCTATCTGGTGCTCTTGCCAAGGATGGGGTAAATATCAGAAAAGAGCGAGCGAGTCCCAGTGACGGTGGCAGGATACCCATCTTCCTCTAAGATGGCTCTTACTTCTAGCTCCTCTGATTAATGTTGGGGGTGGGGTGGTGGTGCTACAGTCATTGCTGCTAAGTGTGAGGCAAAACCTCAGAAACCTCTCTCCCTCATGGAGGGAGAAAAGTCTGGCTCCCAGACACACCTGGCTGTTCTTTTCCAGGAATGATGTAGGATTTGATGGAGATTCCAGGAAACTCAGTTTTTCCTGCAGCTAGAGAGACAGAGAGGGAGAGAGGATCAAGACAAGGAACTCACCAGGCCTGCAAATACGGCCAAACATCCCTGAATTATTCAGGGCTATCCAAGCTGCTGTTCGGGCCACTTCTCTTCCTTCTCCTCTCCTCCCCTCCACTCCAGGGGGTATCAGATGCCTTGGTCTCTGCCTGATATCCAATACCAGCTTTTTCATCTGCTCCTGTCTGACTCAGCACATGGCAGTTGGTTGTCATAGAGTGGCCCCCTGGGGTGGGGGGAAAGACAGAGGCTCCCCATTGACCTTTGCTGTCTACGTGGGGGAGGTGAGAAAATCGTTGCATTTGCACCTTGGGGAGGGCAGCATGGAGAGGTCTCCCCACCACTCCTAATCTGGGTAGTGAATGAGGCTGATGAACAGAGAGAAGAACAAGGGGAGCACGGTTTGGGGGAGGAGACAGTGAGAGAAGGAGGAGTAAATAGTGAACAGATCTGTGGCAGACCAGGGGAATGGAAATGAACCATGCTGTTCTTAGGGAGCCTTGTGGTTCAGGATATGGTGGCTCAATAGAAAAGACCCTGGGCTCTGGAGTCAAGGTTCAGGTTCTGTCTGTAATGTATGCTGTCTGTGTGACTTTGGGCAAGCTAACTGAACCCCCTGCTTGCCCTAGGTCTTAGTTCCTCATCTATAAAATGAAGAAGCTGGATTTAGTAGCTTCCAGCCCTAGGATCATATATTTAGAGCTGAAAGCAACCTCAGAGACCATCTATTCCAATCCCCTCAATTTTACATTTAAGCAACTGAGCCTCAGAGAGGTTAAATAATTTTCCCAAGGTCACACAGAGAAAACGGTATGCCTGGGATTTGAACCCAGGTCCTTTGACTCCAAATACATTTTTCTACTGTACCAGAGCACATCTAAATTTGTCCTCCTAAGCAGAACTAGACCATGCATTATGCAAGGAGCAGAATATCTAAGTCCCTTGGCCCATCCTTTACACTGCCCTGTGGTTCTTATTTCCTTGCCTTAGACAGGGGACAGTGAGGATTATAAAATCATACCAGTTTACTTCTTTAGTGGTTCATAGTTTAGGCCCCAAGTTTAAGGGTGGGACTCAATGGAGTGTGGAGATTTTTCCCACCCCTTGGATATATGGAACCTCTTCTATAGCACAACCACCATCATCATTCGGATGGATTCTGATGTCTCTTGTTCTCATTCTTATGGGTACCCTTCCCATCTCTGTGGATCACAAGCCTTTCTTGCCTTTTTATCACATGTGATTCTTATCCATGTATTTCCATAAATCCTCCATAAGCTATGTGCCCAATACACTGGAGGTCTTCCTCAGATATTCTTAATATTACATAAGTTGAAATGACTCTGAAGTATCATCTCAGAGTCGGTAAATTGTCAAAGATGGAGATGTTCAGTGTTGAAGAGACCGTGGAAAGAGAGAGAAGCACATTATTGTTGGTAGAGTTGACTTTATCTAACCATTCTGGAAAGCAGTTTGTAGCTATCCTTTCAAAAAATGACTGAGATGTCATTTGACCCACATCGCTAGGCATATACCCTACAGAAGTCAATGAAAGAAAGGTCTTGTCTCCACTAAAATATTCATAATGGCACTTTTTGTGGTAGCAAAGAACCAGAACCAAAATTTTTTGTCTTTCATTTTTGAAGAAGACCAAAGACATCATGGGGACCAATGACATCATGCAAGAACAGGTAAGTGTTCTCAGTGAAGTGGAGTTGTGCAGTCATCAACCTCACTCTCTTTTCCAGAGTCATTGATGTTCAGTGGCAAGACAAAAGTCAGGACAATTAGCAATGACCCTAGATATGGTGGATGACCTTGGTGTTTCTGATGTCTGACCGAACTGTAAGCTCCTGCTTTAGCTGCCTTCATGACCATTGCAGCAAATTGCTCTCATTTGCCTGTGCTGTGGGGGAAAGTCTTCATGTGCTTGGGGTAGACGTCCCCTTAATTTGCTGACAGGTCTGTAGCCCATTGGTTACCACTCTTCCCAGATGGTTTACCAGGGTGTGGTTGCTGCACATGCTACAGTTTTTTGGAGCCGCAAGAGCTGACTGCCAGGTAAACACCAAAGGTGGATGTGAGCTGCCTTGAAAAGGGCTCAGCAAGTCCTCATACTAGAGGGGCTAGTCCTCCTTGAACACTTATTCACCCCAGAACCAAAGTAGATGCCCATTAATTGGGAAACAGCTAAACAAATCAAAGTACATAAATATAACGGAATATTGCTGCATTGTCAGAAACAATACAGAGAAGGGTAGGAAGACTTATATGAACTGATGTAGAGTGAAGTAATTAGAACCAGGAAAATATGATACATAATCACTGCTACAATGGAGATGGAAACAACAATGACAAAAACTCAAACCCATATAATTATAACAACCTCGCTTGATCCTAGAGAAGAGTTGTGAAAATGCCTCCATCTACTTCCCTTGTTTGTAGAGGTCAGGGACTATGTGGGAGGAATACTGATTCCATGGTCAACCTTGGTTGATTGGTTTTGTTGAACTACTTTAAAAAAAATCTTGCCCTTTTATTCTTTGTTATAAGAGTATAGATACAAAGTCTCCACTAAAGAAGATCCTCCTCTGGGACCTCATCATGGCAGCCCCTACCAAACTGGAAAGGCTTTGGGTAAGGAGCCTGTTTTCTGAGGACTGTATCTGAAGTATGTATTCAAAAATGAAGGTCATGTAAAAGCAAAAGGTCTATCTGTCTGTCTGTCTGTCTCATGGACACCAATGCTGTGTGTGGATGTTCCATCTGTTTTCCCTTATTCTTACTGTATGACCAACCTCCCTCCTTTTTCTAGTCCTACAGATCATTTTGCTGTCTTTTATGCCGCTTCGGCATATGTCATCTTCGGCAGGATGCTGCAGTCTACTGACACCCACCTGGCATTTTCTCACGGCCCTTCGGGTTACCTACAATTGGGATTCTTCATGAAGTCACATTGTGATTGTGGTGCCTCATGGTTTGCAACCCTACAGCATCAGTGGAAGAATATCAGTGTTCAAAAGACTAGGCTTTTGTAGAAGGGAACATTTTGGGATCACTGAAAGAACCACACATTTTCCTGAAAGTGACCCAGCCCACTCTCCTCCTATTCAATTTCTGGTTCAGCTCATTGTCCATCTCCAGCACCTGTCCAAGATGTATGTACTGAGGGACTCATTCAATGAGCCACTTGTCCAACTATGTACCATAACGATAGTGTAATGTGGCTTCTACATGTGCAGATATTCTCTGTTTCTGGCCAACCAGGGGAGAACTTTGGGGTCTACAAAGTACTTTCCTGTTAAGATAGATAATGCAAATATGATTACTTCCATTTTATATGTGAAGAAACTGATACATAAAGAGGTTAATTGACTTGTCCATGGGCACACAGCTAGAAGTGGCAAAGTCAACATTCTTACCCACTTCCCTCAAGTCCAAGGCCATGCATTCTGGGTAATATCTGCGGGTTTTCCTAGATGGATTGCTAGACCAGCTGGACTGGTCAGAGTATGGTTAATAATTCTCCTTTGTACAAATGCAGTTCTCCTGCCTCACCATGCATAGTGAAACTATCTATTAATATCTGAACTACTTATTTAGTCTAGTATTATTACTGCATATCGTGCAATGCAGTTATTCACTAGACAAGGTCTATTTCCTTATACGTGGTAGTCATATTTGCTCATATGAAGTCTCTGCTAAAGAGAGTCCTCCTCTGTGGCCTCATCATGGCAGGGAGGTAACCTTGGGTCCTTGAAGGCTATACTAATGGGGCATAGGTCTATGAGGCTCCACCAGGCTGGCAAGACTTCAGCGCTATCCATGCCTTTGGATCCAGCTAGCTAAGTCTGGTTTGCCAAGCTCATCGCTCGGTTAACTGCAGGATCATGAATTATTTTGGCCATTGAAGCTCTTGAAGACTCTCTCTCAAGTGGATGGGATGACTGTATGACAGCTCCATGTACTTCTCATGTGTTGTTACTAATCGCTGCATACATGCTCTTCTTCTTATACATCTTAACAACTGCACCACAGCTTCTCCGATAATCTCTGGGCTTTGCCATCTGGGCGTGTCTATGTCTCGGCCTTGCCATCTGCCCTCACTTCTGAACTTCCTTCTATTTGTGGTCTCCTCCAACTAGAGTATAAGCTCCTTGAGGGCAAGGCCTATCTCTGTATCCTCAGCGTTTAGCTGGGTCCATAATAATGACTTAATATATGCTTTTTAATTCATTTATTTAACAAACGAATGAATGAATGTATGATCCTTCCGCTGGAATGGTTCCCCAGAAAGCTGATTTCCATTACGTTGTGATGGAGTAGTTGATATAAGAATGTTTCTATTCATTGTATTGTCATTGTTGTTACTATGCCTGCTTATTAGATTGAATATGTTTATATTGTGATTCTCTGTTCAGGAATTTGCTAGCTACTTATTTCTTGTTTTTGTGACCCCCTTGGTATTTTGGACTGTAGACCCTCTGAGGGCAAGGATTTGATTTAAAAGTCCTTGTATGACTAGAACACAATGCCACAGGCAATTTCCTTGATAACAGGGGTGGTTTTGTGTGTGTCTTTGTATCCCAGCTCCGAAGAGGCCTAGAGGACCAACAGCTGATTGGGAAATAAGGAAGGCCTGAGTTCTACTCTAGCCTCTGACATTTATCCATATGCCCACTGGCTGTGGAAAGTCACTTAGAGTCTCAATTGTCAAAGGGGTGTTGGTCAGCATTGGTGAAGGGAGTTTCCACACCAGTAGTTTCCCACACCAATGAAATCACAGTTTGGATCATCAAATCCCTAGCAGCCAGTATAACGCCATACCCACTGTGGATGTTTAATAAGTGATGCCCATGGTTAGTGATGGTCAAGGCAAGGTGTCTTTGTTCTGGCTACTGAGACCCACCTCTAATACACACACACACACACACACACACACACACACACACACACACATGCACTAAATGGACTTAGAACTGTTTGAAAGGAGGGGACTACCTAACTGGGGACAGGGCTGGGTTCTGGGCATCACATTGTTGACCTCTGAGCCTTGTTTGTTTGGCTCTGGGTTGCTTCTCAGGATTAGCTCCAGGGGACGGTTTGTCTGGAGTTAGGGTGAGAGGGTGAGCCCAATAGTACAGAAACAGAGCTGAGCACCAGCCTGGGGCCCAGACAGAGCCAGACTTTGTCTGACTTGTTCATGGGATGGGGGAGGGTCACTGTCAAGACTCTTTGATGACAACAGCTGTGGCTCTGTAGGGGCAGAGACATTCCCCAGGGATAGGAGAGGTGGTCATGTGAACTGTGTGGGTGGCTGGGGGAATGAACTGTGTGAGGGTGTAAGTATGCATTTATGTGTGAATCTCTGAGTTGGGTGCTTTGTGAGTATATATGTACGTATGTGTGTATATATACACATATATAACATATGTGTATGTATAGGATATATAGAGTTATGTATATATGAGATATATGTATCGATGTATTGTACATATATGTGCAATGGGTACACCTTATTCACTCTCCCCCTCTGCTATTCTGTCTTGCCCTCTGAGGGCAAGGGTTTGATTTCAAAGCCTTTATATGACTAGAGCACAATGTCACAGGTAATTTCCTTGAGAACAGGGGTGGTTTTGTGTGTGTCTTTGTATCCCAGCTCCAGAGAGAATTGGTTGTTCTCCTGGTTGTTCTCAGAACAAGACAGCCCAGCTCTTGACTCTGGGCACCTTCATGGGCTATCCCCCGTGACTGCAATGCTCTCCCTCCTCATCTCTGCCTCCTGGCTTCCCTACTTCCTTCAAACCTTAGCTAGAATTCTACCTTTTAAAATCCTAGCCTTCCCTTTGTGGACTGCTTCCTGTTTATCCTGTAAAGAGCTGGTTTGTCCATATTTGTTTGCCTGCTGTTTCTCCTATTAAATTGTGAACTTTGCAATGGCAGGGGTTGTCTTTTGCCTTTCTTGGTATCTCCAGATACCTGGCACATAATAGTCACATAATAAATGCTTCTTGATGGACCGACAACAGAAACTACAGGGTATGGAGTCAGCATACCCTCAGTTTCGGCAGCTAGGTGGCACAGCGGATAGAGAGTATAGGTCCTGGAGTCAGGGAGACTCCTCTTCCTGAGTTCAAATCTGGCCTCAGGCACTTCTTAGCCATGTCACCCTGGATAAGTCACTTAACTCTGTTTGCTTCAGTTTCCTCATCTATAAAATGAGCTGGAGAAGAAAATGGCAAACCCCTCTGGTATCCGTGCAAAGAAGACCCCAAAATAGGTCATGATGAGTTAAACGTGACCGAAAAACAACTGAACTGAACACCCTTGGTTCATATCCCAGTTCTATCTCTGTCTCTGTGATGCTGTGCCCAGAGTTGGGAAGACCTGAGTTCAAATCCAGGTTCATACACTGGGATCACTGAAAGAACCACTACGTGACTGGATGAGTCATGTAGCCTCAATCTGCCTCAGTTTCCTCAGTTGTAAAATGGTGATAATATTAGCACTTGCCTCCCAGAGTTGTTGCGAGGATCAAATGAGATAATAATTGTAAGGTGCTCGGCCCAGCACCTGGAACGTAGAGAGTGTCGTGTAAATGACTGACATCGTCAGCTGTGCTTGTGGGGCCTCAGCCCAGTCACTGAACGTCTGGGGGCCTTAATCTCATCTGTAGCGTGAAGTCGTTGGACTAGAGGGCCCTTCAAGCTGTGATCAAGAGACCTATGAGAATTCCCAGTCTGTATGTACAGAGAATGTGAGTGTGAACGTTTGGGTGTGTGTGAGTGTGTGTGTGAGTGTGTGTGTGTGTGTGTGTGTGTGTGTGAGAGAGAGAGAGAGAGAGAGAGAGAGAGAGAGAGAGAGA